>PITA01002915.1:0-12382 GCA_004023965.1 Spilogale gracilis
CTGGCACCGAGGAACAAGAGTGCTAAGAATTAAAAGGGTCTAACTCATCTCCAGCATAATAAATGAAAACAGACCCATACAAAGGCAAATCACAGAAATTTTAGAACACTAGGAAGAAAGTGAAATATCTTACAAGCTTCCAGAGTAAAAGGACAGATTGCATACAAAGATTAAGAATCATAATGGCTTCAGAGGTCTCAATAGTAACATAAAAAGAAGAATTCAATAATGCAATGTCTTCCAAATAAAGGAATTATTATTTCTAACCTAGAATTTTATACCTAGCCAAACTAACAAGCATAATGATAGCATAATAGCATTTTTAGACATGCAAGATCTCAAAAATATACTCCCCCTCCTTTTGAAAGGAAGTTAGTAGAAGATATGTTCCCCCCAAACAAGGACATAAACTAAGGGGAACAAAAAAGAGAAAATATGAGATTTAGGAACCAGTGTACCCAACACGGACAGAGATGCAAGGAACACCCAGGATGATAATTCAGATAGATTTTATGACAGTTATCTTCAACAAACTGAGGGTAGCCAGTCCTAATTGGAACAGGTCAGAGAGGTCTAGAAGATGGTTCTTTAAGAAGATGAAATTGATAGACCATTCAATACATGGAATGTTCTATCTAAATGCATGGAGAGATGCTATTATTAACAGACAGGTTGGGGTTAAACCACTGACTGGTATATAAAAAGCTAAGTAAACAAACAATCAAAAAGATAATGATCAATCCCAGCCGAAAGAAAAACTTGTGTAGAAAGGGTAAAATAATAACAACATTTTAAATACTTCATTGTAAATGATGTTTACATAGTTATAATAATGTAACCACTAAATATTTATCCAAATTTTAATATAACTGTATGGAGAATGGGGAGGATTAGGAAGAGTGTGTGAGTGTGTTTGTGTTGGGGGCCAGGGGTGGGTGGTGAAAGGAGGCTAAATTTCATCTTCTATAGGGAGAGCTCAATAGACAATATCTAAAACTGAAAAACTAAGAACCACCCATATGAGTTGGTATTTAGATATCTGGAGTTGAATCCTAAATGACAGGACAAGAGTTGAAAGCATTTGGCTTTGGGAAGAGGGAAATTAAAATGACAGGGAAAAGGGACTAATGTAGGTACTTAGAGCTTTGGGAATAAACCCTGTGAAACAGTCAACTTTCAACCATACTTGGGTATCATTTGGATATAACAAAGAGGAAAATGGAGGAAAGAAAAGAGGAAAGAGGAAAGAGAGGGAAGGACACAGAGAGGAGGGGGAAAAGGGAAGAAAGAAAAAATTTTAGAGACACAACATAGATAAAAATGAAAGATAACCTAACAGATTAAATATGGTTTCTACTGAAAATAAAAACCAAAGTCCAAACATTTTTGGAAAAGTATAAGCTTTAAATAAGTATAGACTAGTTCTTGGTGCCTCCTAGTTCTCAATTTTATATCTAATTGTCAAACGGCAGCATATAAAAAAGTATTCATGCTCTTTCCCACCAAATTCCCTTTCTTCCATCATTTGTAAGTGATGACACTTTCATACCACTGCTTTGTTTGCAACACACCCTCCCACCCCCGCACGTCCTATGGGTTCTCCATTTGTCTCCACTTTATTATCTAGGGCACCATCACTTTTCCAAACTGGTCTGCCTGCTTCCTGTCCATCCTCTAACAGGCTGGCAGAGCAGGCTTTCTAAAACTCAAAGCCAATCACACCCCTCTCTTGCTTAAAATTCTTCTGTGGTTCTGCCTTGAGGATATGGTTTAAACTCCTTAACCTGGCCTATGGGACTTCATTCTCTGACCTCCAACTACCTCTCAAGCTTCATTTTTTAACACACCCAGGAATGCCTCTCTCCTCTCACCCCAACTTTTAAGTTCCAACCTGTCACACTAAAGTCATTTGCAGGTCCTCAAACCCAGGATGCTCTCATATCTGAGCCTCTGTATTGCTGTGCCCTTTATCCTAAATTCTTCAACAAAAGTTACATGCAAAAGTATGTGTAAGTGTCTGTGCCTATGTATGCATAAACAAATGACCACGCATAAAACTTGCAAATGATTTGGACATTATTTATAAGGCCCCCTGAACACTAATTTGGACCCCACTTTAAGAACCCAATCCTTAGGTTACAAGCAAGCTTACAGTTGCTATAAAAAGGTTCTGAAATACATTTTTCAGAATATTTGCATATAAAGGATACATGAATTACACATATCAACATTAGCTATTTTTCATGTCATTGGAATGTTCTCCATTGCCCTTCCTCCCAAAAAAAGTTGGTTAAATGATTATCCCAAAGTTGGTTTCTGTAAGAAGGGGTTTCCCTAAGTGAAAAACATCCCTTCACTGTTCTGAGAACAGCAAGATCCTAGAATTTGAATACTTCTACCTCATAAGAATGCCTGAGCATGCTGTTATAACAATAACAACAAAAAAAACCTTAAAAAATGGATATTAGATGAACAGCTGTGCAGAAAGGGGAATGTAAAAATAAAAACTGCATGCTGCAGCATCAAAATAGTAACCACCATATACAGTATATGACTGTTTTTAATCAGATGAAGATTGAAGCTATTACATTTCAAATCAAATGTTATAAATTAGTTCAAGAATGCAGCTGAGCTCTCATTTAATTAGAAATGTCCATGTTTAAATCATGAGGTACAGTAGCTGCCAATGAAGCAAAAGGGCAAGGGAAGGGAGAAATGCTGTGTCCAGACCCTCCGACTGTCCACTGTCTCCTACGCAGGATGAACATCTGGGGGTGGAGTAGTCCTGATGTAATGAAGAACTTCATGTACTAGCTAATTTGAGATTTAATGTAATTGAACATAACTGTTTTGAAGACAATTAAAATCATTATTCTGGTCTGGACAATTCTGAACTCTTCATTTTTGTGTGAAATATATTTTCCCCCATACTGAATTTTAACCCTTTTTTGGATAAAAAGGACAGCAAATTTTGGGCCGGGCTTTCCCTGGCCAATAACCTTTAGATTGTCAAGTCACATTAAAATGCAGCACAAGCGTTGAGGGGCTCCTCTGGAAACAAGTCTATTTTCCTATTGCTAGTACTTGTTGTAGCCCAGCTCAGCCGGAGTCCAAATCTACATCCCAAATGTTAGACAATTCATCATTAAATAAAAATGAGGCAACATCATACAGGGATTTCTGAGGTCATAGAAAGAAGAATGCAATTATCCTAAGGCGGACTTTCCCCCAAAGGTTATGAGCCTCTGCATCTCATAATTAACCACGGTGCAGCTAGACAGTCCAGGCAAAAGGTCTTTATTTTCTCCCAATTTGCCTAATTCAAAAACACCTCAAGTGACATAGCTCAAATTTTCCAAATTAAACTCACCCCTGGGGCTGAAATCAAGCATGTGACAGTTCAGTTCTAAAGCAAATCTCAAAGAGAGTTGTGCATAAGGAAAGAAAGAAAAAATCAGAGGAAAAAGGGGTAGGAGTTAACATTAAAGTGGTTTTTCAACCTCATCATTACTCCTGCTCAAGAAAATAGGACACAGATGGGCAAAACACACCATTGTTCTGCCCTGAAGTCTAAGGAACTCATTAGAAACGACTGTTGTTTCTCGGGATCTATGGTGAATCAGTAAGGGACAAAATGGTTGATTTGCCCCATCCAGGGCATTTAGAGTTCCACAGTGTTGTCAGGTGGAAAGTGGGAAGAGAAGCCACAGAGACACGGTATGTACTGCAACCCATGGGAGCCTAGTGTTGATGTAATTCTTCAAGGTCAACTCTTCTCAGGGAGTTGAGGAATGATTATCTTATCACAAACTGTTCTGATTTGTGAAAAATGATTTCCAATCTGGAATGACACACTACCCTAAACGTTCTCTTACTTCTGGCCACAGCTCCACAAACATCCCCTGGGACATGAGAGACAGCGTAAATGGGAAAGAGGTTCACTGCTCCCATGGAAGAGTGGATCCCCTCTCGAATCTCCTAGTGATAGAATTAAAGGCCTCCGAGCTGGCAGCCAGAAGAGAACTGACTTAAAATGTGAAATTGTAAATAGCAATCACTAAATTTTCACTTGCATCTAAAAAAGCAGCTATAATTTTACTGTCCCATTAGCTGTTTTTCTTTTGCAATCTGTATAGGAGCTTATTTTTATCCAAATAAAGAAAAATAAAAGATCCAACTGTCTCCCTTCAC
Source organism: Spilogale gracilis (assembly GCA_004023965.1). NCBI lineage: Eukaryota > Metazoa > Chordata > Mammalia > Carnivora > Mephitidae > Spilogale > Spilogale gracilis. The sequence goes on from PITA01002915.1 coordinate 4,192, forward strand.
CTCACCTCCCAATTGTCATAAAATTTCACATTTCTGCCAGCTCTTTATTCCCAAAAGTGGAGGAATTATGCAATGTTCATCAGTCTAAAACAACTTTGTATTTTTTCAGTTGATTACTTTAAATTTTTTCAATTCTACATTAATCTGATAAAATTCCATGTTATTTTCAGAATGCTTTATGAATAATTACATTAAAATATGTACATATATATTTTCCCAAAGTGTAAGTATTTAATTTTGCTCTTGTTCAGTAAGTAGACTTTTTCATTGAATCATTATAGCTAAGTACATATTATAGATACCTATACTACTACTACTCTGAGTTTTCCTTAATGCAATATGACCATTTTAGTAATGGAGATAAAAAACAAAAAAGCGGGGCGCCTGGGTGGCTCAGTTGGTTAAGCGACTGCCTTCGGCTTAGGTCATGATCCCGGAGACCGGGGATCGAGCCCCACATCAGGCTCCCTGCTCAGCAGGAAGTCTGCTTCTCCCTCTCTCACTCCCCCTGCTTGTGCTCCCTCTCTGGCTGTATTTCTCTCTGTGAAATAAATAAATAAAATCTTAAAAAAAAAAAAAAAAACAAAGAAGCAAATTTTACATCCTATGATTGACATTCAAGATAATCTGTCCTTTGTTTGCTGGAAGTTATCAGTCAGCTCTTTGCTCTCCAAATAAATAAGCCTTTTGAAAAAAGACACTCTGCTAAGTTGAAATCAGGTTTATTTGAAAACATTTTGAACCCTTTGCTAAACAATATTTAGATACTATAGGCTTTTCTTTAAACAATTATGATCCTTTCAATTCAAGTTGTCCTATTCAACCTGGCAACATCCCTATGAACCATGGAGTTCATTTCATTTCAGCCATGAACTTAAGATTTCAGGATCCTAACCCAAAACACAACTGCTTAGTGTATTTCATTCCATGCCAACTTATCAGTGAGATCAAGGTTGATTTCAACACTATTACTTCACAGGTTAAAACTAGAAAAGGTTTCCTTAACCACATAAGATAGGGATCATCATCTTCAGTGGAAGAATATTATTAAATCTTGGACCCCAAGGTTCATTTTAATAAAAAGGAAGTGGGAAATTTTTGAGATATGTCTGTTCAGAAGAATAATGAAATGAAGTTTGGGGTACACTCTCTTGAGTATTCAGATTTATATGGGAAATCAATGATTACAGAACATTCAGGTCCACCTGAAGCTTATCCTTCATCAAAAAACATATACATAAACAAACTGAATCTTACCTAATTCATTAATAGAAGCTGTTATTGTAATGACTGATCTGATGTAGCCTTGATCAGAAAATGAAAATATACTGAGCATTGATACTTCAGGATATTTCTGCCCTGTAAAGAAAACAACAAAAACATGCACGATTTTTTTTTCTGTGATGGATAGTAATGTCTACTTCTTACAGCATTACTGTATAACCAGATTACAGTTATAACGAGATCTGTTATCAGAGATAACGGTTCAGAGGCTAGCCTTTGGTGTGTATGACAGATCGTCTCATGAACTTGCTACTGGGCTTGCCAAAGTTCTCTGAACTGATTCTAAGACAGTAGCCTCTTCTTTCAGTCACCAGGTCACACCACTCGAAATTCTGCTCCCTCTCAATCTCATCCTCTAGGCTTTGTCAATTTTTCCTTCCAAAACCCACACATCAAACTACCTGAATCAAAATCTGACATCTGGAAAACCTAGGATAGGCCAATTGGTGCCTAAAGCACAGGTTCCTGGGATGTATGCACCTGTCTGTTAGAAATTGTTCTGTCTCCACCATCTCCTTTTCAGAGATTACCAACATCCTTCAGATGTTAACGACTTCCAGCTTTTTGGTGGCTTGTGACTCACTTGAATGTGTAACCTGGAGGAGAAAGCTGCCATACGATTGTATGGCAGCCACACATTACCCAAAGTTATTTTTAAAGTTTACAAGCCTGGTTCAGCCTCCTTAAAAGTCCCCCTTAAGCCTACAAAAGCAAATTCAAAGTGAAGGACCAAAGTTTTCAGGCAGTAATTAAACCGTTAGCTATGCTATTATACCTTTGTCGCCTTGTCCCCTGGCAGCCTAACAATTAATCTTTTCAGAAGAGAGGAAAAATAAGTTACACACAGGAACTACAGAGCTTACAATAGCCCTACGCTATTAATTTTAATAACATGAAAAGATAAACATATGTCACTCACTCATAGCCAAAGAGCATCTACAGAGTCCCACCCAGGCGTACATCTAAAATTTATAACTCAGTTCCCTTGACTAAGACATTTTAGGCTCCTTAAATATTTTCACATTGCTTAATCAGAAAAAATAGGGATGATATAATTTTATTCCACTCATTTAAAAATAAATGCATTTAAAATATTTTAAAACAACAGGTCATTTTCTTATCTAGTGCCACCTTCCCTCATTTTTAAAACCATAAAAGATGACGCAAGAACAAGATTACACCACCTCCTATTTCAAGTATTTTTTCAACATACTCTAGCTCCTGGAAGAGATGATTTTATTTTTTCATCCCAAATCTTCTTCTGAAAAGCTTTTATTCTCAGTTTCATGTGATACAATTGACTCAAATGCTAAAAGAATGAAACACACTCTCCTGCAATTTCTTAAGCGTGCATATAGGAAAAAAAATTACTGCTGGCAGGAGGAACTGTCAGTATGATTCTCAGCAGAAGTAAATTGTTTGGCATTTGTAATGGAGTATAATAGCTATAATTCCACTTGAGCTGCTGCCACTAATAAGTTGATAAAAAACTGTGAATTGAGACCCAGGTGTCCATCAGTATATGGCTTCCACAAATGTCCCTGCACATTCACTTAATCACAGAGACAGGTAATCCAATCCCATTAGAAGTACTGTGTCTGACAATGAGGGGCCCACGCTGGCTCTTCCCACAAAGAGAATGCAAAAGCACAGATGCATCCTGACTCCAGAGGAGTTTTCTTATCAGTAATTATCAGGAATTTTCTTAGACGTTTCCAGCTCCTGCAAAGTTGTAAGACAGTAACTGAAATGTGCTCACCGTTAGAAATGGGTTAGGGCAAATGCTTCTTTCTCATGAAAAGTAGTCACCAAATCAAAAATGACCTAGAAATTAAAATAGACTTTCTCGAATGCTTCAGTATTGTGACCCTAATGCTCACCTGTTGCCAAAAAGTTGATTCAATAACAAAGCATTCTATTTAAATGATTAGAAGTCCAAATACACTGTGTTTTGTGTGTGTGTGAAAGCAAAAACAAGAACTGTGTGTCATCACATGAACATTTTAACAAAGGTAAAATAAAGAGTAATATCTCTCATTGGAAATACTGGCCCAGGGAGTCAGGAGGCTCGAGGTCCAGTGTTCTGAACTGCCGAACGATCTTACACACATCACTTAAATGCAATTGCTTATGAGTTTTTATATGGAGAAAATGGAGTAGAAATAGTAATGTTGTAATGAAGGCTTGGGCTTTGCTGGCAGGAGAGCTTTCAAAAGTAGCTGGTATTTGGTAAGTTTATTTTTTTATTTAACCTGTTGAATAAAAAGCATAATGTACAATTATGCTCATTCTATTAATGATCAAATAAGTGGCCCATGAGGGAAACATTAAACCTTTATGTAAATATATCCTCCTCAGGAGCCTGAACTCCTGAACAATGCTCATCTCAGATACTCACTCTCCAGTGTGAATAAGTGCACTGCTGAGTTAACAAGGACTTTTGGAAAGAGCACATGTGCATATCTGAGTAAATGATCTATCTCAGTATCCTAGAGTCCTGCAGAAGCTCTAACCCCAGAACAAGAAGAGTCTAAGAAGAAGGCAAAGTGTTCTCTAGCACTGTCTGCAGAACACAAAAACTGTACTCATACCTATTTGCTTCAATTGTCTGTTTTCCTACCATTTTTTTCAAGAAGAGCTGCTTTTGCTATGTTCTCAACAATTATTTTCTTCTGGCTTCTGAAATATTTAGTAAACAAGCAGCCAAACGGAGCCCAAGTCTGGAATAAGACATGGTGATTTTTCTAGAATAGGAGAAAAAATTTTGTTCATTTTTGTCTCTATGACTCATTCATATTTTCATGTTCATTAACCACAAAAAAAAAACCTATAGTTTTTTGGAAACCAGGAAGTTATAATATGAACTCTTCACAATTTTATTCCTAGAGAACACCTAAAGGAAGAAATCCTCAGATTGAGTCAACCAGGAAACCATGTGTATATGCTCATGCACAGATAAGCCTACTTAGTAATAATACTAGAAAATATAGGGCAAGTTACTCAGCCTAAATTGTCATGTAAATGAAAATATGTTATTCCCTTTTAAACATCATCTTCCTTAGATTGTCCCCGTTTTCAAGGTCTATAGTACTTAACAAATAAGCTTGATCCTCTTGTTAAATGAGACTTACTAGGGAAATGTTAGAAAACAGAAGTGAAGAAGATTCTTGTAAAAGCTACTTATCTGGCAAAAAGAAAAGTTATCTCTATGGGCCATGCTATAGGCAATATATGAACAAATAAAAGGGACTCATCTGGGTACTGTGACAACTATTTGGATAAATTCCTCTCATACTTTAATCCCCAAAGTTCCTTTATCAGTTTAAAATCCTTTCACCGGACTTCTTCTCTTGAACTGAAATCTGACATATAGTCTGTGGGAAACAATAATGCCAAAAACATGACTGATGCCCTTTTATTGAAAGTGGATTGATTACAAAATAATTCCCCTTTTCAAGATTAGGCCATATTTTGGTCTCTTTTAAATATTAAAACTAAATATGGCCCTCATGAATTCATTCAACAAATTATTTCATAGGGGTTATTTTGTATTTTAGGCAATGCTCTCAGTGAAGGGTGTCCAAGCTTGAGACAAATGTTAAGCTTACAAATCTAAACTGGATTGCGCTCTGGTGCAAATAACAGTACTGTCGACACATAAACCCTCTGGCTTCTGTTCACTGGGATTGTTCATTGGCCTAATCATCCTAACCTTGAGGGAATGCAGGGCTCTATGCTAGTTTAGGTTTGTAAGCAACTTTTCATATTGTGACCATCGTCTCATGACTGAAAACTTATAAAAATATGGTCATTAGGTTTTTGTAGACATTAATAACATCATTGTAATAAAGCAGCTCAGACCACTCTCGTTTCTATGTAAACAAAAAATTGCTTTACACAAGGGGTGTGGGCGTCTTCTGGCTTTCATTTGTTTTCAGTGTGTTTATGTAGCTTAATTGTCTCATCAGGCACTTTCCCAACATAATTATGCTTTTTAACAAATGGTGTTTATGGCAACCCCTAACAGTGCAAAAGAAAGGATTAGTTTCATCCTCTCATTCCACATTTTGATTCCCTGTGGACAGTTAAATCACACAAAGATGGTGTTAGAAAAATCTACCTTCACAGCAAAAGCTGAAATTAGCGGCCACGAGGCTTTTGGAGAGCAGTCAGGCTTGTTAGCAAAAAGGGTAAGTGTTTCCCTGCCTCTTCCACTTACAAAGTAACCCAGAGCAACCTCGCAAACGTTCAGCGGTTTGGAAGAAAGCGCTCCCAGTCCGCCCATCCCTCCGAACATAGTTCGATGACTTCCGGCCATAAACTAAAAAGCTACCTCCCCTGGGGAGGAACCAGCGGGGCCAGCGCCGAGTGGAGCAGTTCGCGACATTCCACCACATCACCTGCCTCCTGCACACGCACCACCTTTCGAGCTTTTAGGGCCACAAAAAGGCTCGCCAAAGTAGCGGTAGCGCGTGCTGCGGTTGGAACCTGCAGCTGGGTCTCCCTCCGTGGCCCCGCCCCGGTTCCGGTGTGCCGCGGTTCTGGGCCACGTGGGCCAAAAGCTAACCCCAGGGACCCGGCGCGGGCCTTGGAGCAGTTCCCGCTGCCCCGCGAGGCCCGCCGGGAGCGGCGTCTCCGGGGACCGGGGCCCAGGGCCCGGGCCGGGGGAAAGCCAAAGGCAGGGCTAACCAGGACCTGCTCTCGAGCCAGCGCCGGCGCTTACGCCCGCAGCTCCGCACTGGGGAGGGAACCGACCTGCGCGCGCCCAGGGGCGGCGGGGTAGGACGGCGCGAAGCCGGGGTCGCGGCGCGTGAGCGGCGCGCAGCTTCCGCCTCCGGCCCCGCCCCCGGGACGCCCCGCTCGCGCGCCAGCTCGCCGCCCCGCAGCTTGAGCAAGCTCGGTGGGTCGCTTCCTGACCTTTACCCCGCGGCCCCTAGGGTGCCCGCGCCTCCCTCATCCCGTCGCAGCCCTCCGCCACCCTGCGGCCCGGAGCTGAACGTTTGGCTTGGAATTGCCTTCTCGACCCGCTCCTTTAGCTTGGGATTCTCCACAGTCATCTCTTGTAAATGAATGACTTTTTAAAAGGGTATTAGAATCTAATGCTTTGGGATCCTATGGAATTAATGATGAAGTCGTTATCCCTTAATCGTGCACTCAGCGGTGGGCTCTTTGGCGCACGCGCGGAGGCACCCTTCTAATAAAATCTTTCCTGAGAAATATTGCCCGCAAGCGCTTGTGAGTAGGAGCTGGACCCATCCCCCGGACAAAAGCGGTACGGGCACCTGCCTGCTGACTCAAGTTACAAACAATATGAACTAGGCGTTAAGCGTTTCCTTTTTTTTCTAGGCCAATGAACCTTGAAAACACATTTTTCTTATAAAAACCTCCTTTAAAAATATATATATATATATGTATATATATATATATATATATATATATATATATCAAGGATTAAATGTCACCATTTTGATCCAGTTACGTTCCTGAAGTGAAATAATCACTAAATAACTACTCTGACAGAATAAATTAATTTTTAAATCTATTTTTTATTTTCTAATTATACTCTTTAAACACAGATTTGAGGAAATTAACATTTATGTGGACATTTGGTTTCTAGCCTAATGTGGCATAAAAATAAGTAACATAATGAGTGTTAAAAAAAATCAGGTTCATGATGCTTCTCACATCATCATCATTGTACTTAGATGTCACAACAGTATTATGTGCGATTGTGTCAGATCCAGCCTTCTCCATCTCGGAGTGTTGGCAGGTAGGAGGGTTGTTGGCAAGAGGAGGGGTGTTAACCTCAGGATCCTGGATTCATTCCAAGGCTGGTAATTACATTCTGCCAGCCAAAATTCATCCCATAATTTTAATTGGATAAATCCTTTCTGGCCTAAGCTACTGCTATGCCTGTCAAACTGTTGCCACATTTCACCCCAGAGGTGTCTGTGTTTTAGTTGCAAGAATCAGTCCCTTTGAGGTTGGCTTATCAATTTAAATCCTCCAAGTGCTTTGGGATCCTATGGAATTAAATATATATTTAGGTATTTTTTTCTACTGAATCTGCAAGAGAAATGCATAAAATAGACATATACCTATGTTATTGCCTAAAAACGAATACCCATCAGAGCTAATGTCAACAGATAATTTCAAAATAATTTATCTAGACTGATGTCCCTAACTATCTCTTCTATCCTTTTGAGAGCTTCTACTGACCATAGCATTAGCTTCCAGTGACAAAAAGTACTGCAGTGTCCAGCATTTCCTTCCAAGGAGGACAACGGAACTAAAGACCCGTTTTTACGGGTCACCTTTCCAAACAATCCCATGATCAGACTACTTGCTACAGTGGAAGACATAGTAACAGTACATCTAGTCTTATCTGTCCCTCCAGAGAAAACAGTGTAACACCTAGGGGCTCATGGTTCTTCTTCCCCACATCCCCTAATCCTCCCTGTGAGAATGTCTTTCCCTTTACAGGGATGCTGGGGTGTTAAGTAAGATGACATTTCTGAAAGCAACAACACTCAGCAGTTGCTCAGTAAATCTTAATCCCTTTCTCCACTATACTGAGGTCAGACAGAAATGGAGAGAAGGCAGGGTCCCATTGTTCTTTGTGAAGGAGGGCAACATCTGCCCCTGCCTCAGGACTGTAAGCACGTCTTTTTGGAAAAGACAAGGAGACAGATACCAGCAAGTCTGATGAAAGTTCAGCAGTATGACTCAGGAACTGAAACCTGTGGGATGCCTGGATGGCTCAGTTGGTTAACCCTCTGCCTTCAGCTCACGGCATGATCCCAGGGTCCTGGAATCAAATTCCTCATTGGCTCCTTTTGCTTGTCCTCTGTATCTTTCTCTTTCTGACAAATAGATAAAATCTTTAAAAAAAATTTGACAAGTACTC
>PITA01002915.1:12482-149272 GCA_004023965.1 Spilogale gracilis
AAAGATTTTATTTATTTATTTGACAGAGTGAGACACAGCCAGAGAGTTGGTTGAGCGACAGGCAAGGGGAGTGAGAGAGGGAGAAGCAGGCTTTCCTGAGGAGCAGGAAGCCTGATGTGGGGCTCGAACCCAGGACTCTGGGATCATGACCTGAGCCGAAGGCAGCCGCTCAACAACTGAGCCACCCAGGCGCCCCTTGACAAGTACTCTTGGTATTACTTTAGCTCAGCCACATGCAATTCCGCCTGGGTTAAAAGAGCTCTACATTTACAATGTATGAGCATCAAACCTCTCATTATTTACCTTAGCATGCTTTAGAGGAGTTTTTCATACATTTTGGGTGAATGCATTATCCTGACTACTCCTTTCTCTTGCTAAGTCCACATTCAGGACATTATTTACTTTGATCATTGCGTCTCCTGTCCAAAACCATAAAAGCACTGGAAGGGAGCACAACCACAACTCCAGTGTCAATACCTGTTTCCTAACACTCTCACTAGTCCCTGGTGAGACAAAGATGATTTTCTCTACTCTTCGTTTTCATTTTTGCCAGCAAGGAAAGCATAGGTCTTAAAGGAGCCTCCCCTGGCCCATCAGAGCTGAGGAGGGTAAAAGAGAGAGGTTGTGCTCGAGTTTGGCTCCATAGAGCTACAGGAACACAGCGCTCAGGTGCTGCTTGAGCAGGGTCAGGGTCCGGGTGAGAGAGTGAGGCATTCACCTCATATGCAAAATTTAAGTGGGCGCCAAAAAACTTGGTAACGCAGTATCCTAAGAAGTCAAAATTAATGCAAAACAAGAAATCTGTGGTAAACAAGATAACAACATTTTAAGTAAAGACAGAACCCTACCCTGTAGTTGTCCAACTCGGTCACCCTCAGCTCACCCTGATCCCTGCCCTGTGGTTGCGTTCCCCTTCGTACCAGAGTCTGCTTCTGATTGAAGGGTTAAGAGGAAACTGCACCACTCTGCCCTGCCTGCATCCTCTCTTTGGGTCCCCAAAATGGGCAACAAAACCAGAAATGTCAAGGGTAGAAATTTCCAAGCTAGTGGTTACGTATAATTTATAGTCTGTTGAAGAGTTCTCTAGACCTCCACATATAGGAGACTTGGCCAGCTTACCTCAAGAGAAAGCAAACCCTTATTAGAACAAGCAAAAGAATCAACTCTGTTAACTAAATACATTTTCTTACCTATTTATCTGACACATTTTAAAATATGGTAATTAGAAAGTTTCCTATTGCATTTAGGAATTTTGAAATAATGTTTTAAAGACATTTTAGGGCGCCTGGGTGGCTCAATGGGTTAAGCCTCTGTCTTTGGCTCAGATCCTGACTGAAGGGTCCGGGGACCGAGGCCCGAGTCGGGCTCTCTGCTCAGCTCTGCTTCCCCTTCTCTCTCTGCCTGCCTCTGTCTACTTGTGATCTCTCTCTCTCTGTCAAATAAATAAATAAATCTTTAAAGACCATTTGAAATTAATGCTGTAAATCTGTTTTCTATCTTCATATCCCAGCACTTACTTCTATTCAGGAAAATGTGAGGATTTCCCTTAGGAAGAAATCAAATTCCTTTTTTCTTTTTTAAGCAAAAGATTTGTTTATTTATTTGTTTGTTTATTTATTTATTTGACAGAGAGAGAAAGAGCACAAGCAGGGGGAGGGGGAGGGGAGAGGGAGAGAATCTTCAAAGCAGACTTCCTGTTCAGCATGGAACCAGACTCAGGGCTCAATCCCACCCAGGACTCTGAGATCATGACCTGAGCCAAAATCAAGAGTTGGAGGCTGAACCAATTGACCCGCACAGGCACCCCAGAAATATAATTCTTAAGGCAATTTTTTTCTTTGAAGATTTTACTTTTACTCTCTTTTTACCCTATATCAGATTTCATTCTGCTTTCTTTCTTTGTGAAACGCGGAAAGATTTTTCTTCTTTCATGTAAATGTGGTCTGATAGATGAATAATTTTAAAAAGTGACTTTAGTTATCATTCCAGGACAAGTTAAATACAAAAGTGGTTTTAATTAACTTGTTTTAAACGGTTTGAATCATGTAATATTATGAAATATCTGTTCTATTAGTCATTTTCTAAAACAGCAAATGGGTTTCGCTGCTGCCATTTTTAGTCTGTAGTGGGAAAAGTTAGGCTAGTAATTTATTTTAAATGAATAAAAGGAGCTTCATGTCCAGAAAGAAGTTATAACAACTAACAGAAATACCTCCATTGCCCATACACTGCTGCCTTGATCATGGGAAATGATCTTCAGCCATTTTTGTCTTAATGAAGGAAGAAAAAAGCCCACAAGATTTCCGGAATTAACCTTCCTCACCTACATTTTTGGGACATGTCTTTCCCCCTTACACAATATAGATTCAGTTGCCTGAATTTATCATAAAAGAGCAGTAGGCTAGAATGTAAGCATAGTTAGTAGCTTAAACTGGAATCAGTTGTTAGGTATTCTGTCCATTTATACTACAAATATCTCATGTAACTAGCCAAAAATTAATAGTCTATGACCTATCCACCCCTTAATTCATTCTTTCCTTTTTATACCATGTACACCATGTTTCATACCACAAACACCTTTTTATTTGGTGTGGTCATTAAATTGTGCATTCCTTTGTTATGGAAACTAGGCATTGAATGGAATGAAGTATCTCCTGGAGCCTCTCCCCAAAGCTGTTTTTTTTTTTTTTATATATAACTATTAATGATGTTGCAGATGAAAAACAATTCCTAAAATAGACTTTGCATTTTTGCTGAAAATTAGTTTTTAACTTATGGGACTGCATTAGAATTATTCCTAAAATAATAATTCACAAACTATACCTTATTATATCCATAAAAATCCTAGGGATATTTAGAAACATTTTCCCCTAAGTAAAATGAATTTTGGTTGTGTTTTGAGGTTTTATCAAGAAATATTTACTTTAAAGTGCCCACCACTGGGTGATGACTGCCAGTTTTCATTAAGAAGGAGAACATATCTTGTGACAGTCCCAGTAGTGGCCAATAAATGCTCTGTGCAATTGTAGGCACTTCTGTTTGTTGTCCTTTAATGTCCCATGTATATGCAAGAGAATGTCAACTTTTATTGATACCAGTATGATACCTATATGCACAGGAATCAGAGATCTTGGACAGGAGCGTTCCTGTGATGTCTACATGTCCTAACTCACATGTGTGTTCAGAGTCATTCCTTGTTTTGAAAATGAGCTCTTTAGGAGAAAACCAGTTCTGTTCTTGGTCATATCTATAAGCTCTGTCTCTGCAGGACATTCAAACTGAAGGTTCCAATGAAGTTTTTACTGCTGATTTGTTTGATTGTCATCTTGTGTTTGATGCAATTCACTTTTTAAATGTATTTTTCTTTGTGTTTAAATAGAAAATGTCTAATTTCTTAAGAACAGGTGAGCAAGATTAATTTGTTGGAACTGTTGTTCTTAATGTTTACTTTATCCTACATTGTGCCTCTCAGTTATTATGCAACTCTTTAAATTTGAAGTTTTCCATATTTTGGAGAGGATTTGAAAATATAAATCCACAGGTCAGAAAAGACCTTGGATAAATCTGGAAACTTATCATAACCTTTGGTCCAGCGACGTCTGATCTGGAATAAAAAGACAATAGGGGTGGAAACAGAGTTTGTGACGAAGCAGGGGGAGGGGTGGGTACTGCAGGTCACCACCACCCTTTGCCCCTGTCGCTGCTTCTTCCATGGCCCCACCCTGAACCCTAAAGTGCCTGTGAAAACCACCAAGTAGTTCAACCATTATTCTGGGATTTGAAATCCTTTTTTACCTCAACACATGAAGTTCTCATCTTTTGAAGTTTAACTTTCTTGAAACGAGGCTATGATACCATCATCTCAAAACACGAGCACTGTGAAAAATCCAAACTACTTTAAACTATTGGGGCTTAATGACAATTTCTGTGGAGGAAAATAAGTATGAATGGATATTCAAATCTGAAATGATCCATCAAATGTTTTCATTAATACTCAAGGAAGTATGACATAGAAACCCAAAAGGATCACGACTGGGGAGGGAAGGAGAAAAAAGACTCAGAAAGATGCAATCAGACCATTATAATGAGACAAGCAAGGAGGAGAAGGGCTTAGGTCCTGCCTCCCTAACTGGTTCAGAAGGCTGCAACACAGCCCTGCCTTTCCCAGTGCCTCTGTCACCTTTACTATCAATATTTTCACATCTCTATTTGGGGTAGAGTGATGGCAGTGTTTCCCACAGGAGATTGCTGTGTTCTATTTAGATATGGGGCCCATTTTTCTTTTCTTCCCCATGCAGTTTTTTTTTTCTTTTATCTCATAGTATGTCATTTGATCTATGGGTTAAATTCAGAATGACCACAGAACTGGACTAGCCCTGGGGTTTCAGCTACCTATATATTAAAGTTGAATTTAAATTAAATATAAAACTATAAAGGAGAAATATAGCATGAAGATATATTTTATAAATCATAATCAAATTATATCAAACATCTGGCGGATAACTACTAATTTTACTCAAGTGAAATTCAAACAGTTGTTAAACTTTGAGTTCTCTTCATTAATTAACATGCAACATAAAAGAGCCCCGTGTTTGATTTCCCTAAAACACTCATATTTTTTATTTTTATTTTTAAGATTTTATCTATTTATTTGACAGAGAAAGAGAGCATAAGCAGAAGAAGGAGCAGGCAGAGGGAGACCAGACAGAAGGAGAGGGAGAAGCAGGCTCCCTGCTGAGCAAGGAGCCCAATGCTGGGCTCAATCCCAGAACAATGGTATCACAATCTGAGCTGAAAGCAGACACTTAATGGACTGAGCAACCCAGGTGCCCCAAAACACTCATATTTTTAAAGTAATCACTCAAATAATAAAACATATGCTAAATTACTAATAGATAATTAGATTGTATAAAATTTATTGATAAAAGTAGAGAAGGTTAAGGAAAAAATAGTTTAAGACTCTATCCCAGGTGTAACCAAAAGTAGCTATTGACATAGAAATTAACCAACTGGAAGACAATATTCTGTAGAATAACTTGATCTTCCCATGTATGCCTACCCTTAAAACAAACACCAAATAATATATTAATAGGAATATGTTATGTTTTATTAATTATAATGAAAATACATATCTGTGACAACTTTTGTGTATAAAGATATTTTCTTTATACATATTGTAATTTTTATTGATAGTCAAATACCAATCTAAAAATATACAGCATTTAATATATCTAACGGATTGACTTTATAATTGCAAAATGTAATTTTATAACTGAAGACACCCTGAAACGTGTCCCATCAAATGCTTTAAGGGTGGGAATGCCAGGCCTAAAGAAGTGAAGTGATTACCATATGTTTCATATTTCATATTACTCTTCTATTTTAAGTTTTGATGCTTGGAAGGTGAAGTCCAAGGTCCTTCTTTACAGGACCCCATTCTACCTTTTTAAGAGTTTCGTCTTTCCTTTTCCAACCTCCCTCCTTTCTCTAATAACACACCATAGCGGCATACTGTTCACCAAGCACACTCTGGACTACTATATATTCTGGCTTAGCTTGTGTTTTACTCAAAATTTCATTGTATGACCACTGTATCCCCAACCTCCATTCCTGTTTAGCCTTCCTGAATTCTGCCCTATTCTCCAGTATTTATCGTTCTCTTCTGTCCTCCCAGAACATCCTACATTTAGCACTGAAACACTGATCACTGATCAATCATATTGTTAGAGTATTTCATAAGTGTCTCTCCCCCCTGTAAGACTGAACAGGTATAGGATAATTTCTGTCCTTTTAATCCCTAGACCTTAGTCTGGTCTTGAATCATAGTAGACATAGTAGATGCTTTGTAAAAATTTGTTGAAGGGATGGATATGTACATGCAGAAGTCAATGAACACGTGAACTAATTAATGAATGAACAGACAAACCAACAAAGGAGTGAATGAATAGGTCAAGTTCCTCAATCTGGACACTATTAATCGTGGGCAGGATAATACTTTGTTGTGGATAAGTCTTTCAGGGGCATCCCTGACCTCTACCCAATGGCAGCCCCCTCACCCAAATTGCTATGTTTAAAAACGTCTCCAAGACATCACTAAATATTCCCCAGGGGTAAAATCACCCTCGGTGGAGAACAGCTAAAATACATGGAAGGCTGGATGAATGTAGCAATTCAAGTGAAGGGCAGAGATTAGAACGCTGGTCTCTATTTCAGTCCAGGACTTTTTCCATTACAACTTAGCCCTGCTAAGATCCAAGTTCAGTTCTTAGACTTCTTATAAGACATTTTTAAAGCCTGACACCAATAACAGAATTTCAGAAGTATAATTTTTGGGATGAAGTATTAAAAAAGCAACATTAGGAATACAGACATGTCTTCCTTATATCAGCTAATCCGGTTGATGTTACTTTTTTAAAAATGGTATTTACCTGTAGTGGATATTATTAAAAGATACTTATTTGGCCTTGCCTAAAAAGTTGCTCCTAAAGGCATACAGTTTTCAAAAAATTTTCTAAATGTCACGTCATAGCACCATCTTGTGGATTTTAGAGGAATTCACTGATTTCAGTTTAAAATGTCTAGTTATTTCTCCAGAAAAGGAGACAAAAAGAATAGAAAAACTATAAAAGATTAAGACATTCTTTGCTCATTGAAATGTTCTACCAAACTCTGAATTAGGGACTTTCCAAAGTTTGATTTTGACTCTGGTATTTGGCCAAGATTTCTGTTTGGCTTCAACTACAGCCTCGCCTTAGCCTTTGGAAAATCAAATAGCCGTATACCTATGCCGTCATTATCATGTCTGCATCCTGTACAGTCAGTAAAGCAGGGGCAGAATGCCAACAAGGAAGGTCATCTTAATGTATTGGTTAACATTTGACTATTCACTTTGAATGCACAGATATAACCTGGAAGAACAAAGTGTTATAAACTTAGGGAAGATTGTGAGAGCTGGTAATGTTATATGGAAAAACACAAGAATTTTTAAGTTGTTAAATTTAATAAGGAAATAGATTGACAGAAATATGAATATTTGTGCCTGTACCATATCAAACTTAAAAAAATCCACTAGTGGCATTTTGTTATTGTAAGAGTATAATTGTGATTACATTTCACATTTCTTCTCGTATCTGAGAAGTTCACTCTGTGGTGATATCTAGCTTCGGCCTCTGACAAGTGTTGTAATAATACTAAGCTATTTGGTCTTCAGCCTAAATATATATTTATATAAATCTATTCTAAATCTAAAAGGATAGTAGAATAAAAAGAAGATAATATAAAACATAATAGATTTGAAGTTTCTTCTCTTTTCCTAATATGTAAGTTTTCCTTCTGACTTGAAAGAAAATATTCAGCACAAACTACCAGGAGCATCAGATGCAAAGAGCAGTATGGGAAAGCCTACATGGGATTACTGATATGGAAAAAGAATTTCCACTAATTACATCTGCAATTAAATTCTAATTTTATAGACAAAATGTTCAGTTGGTTATCATTCTTATTTGTTTTTCCATTCCAATACAGAATTGCCTTCCCTGCTTCCTGAGAGAAAGTGAGCATAGCTACACACTAAAAGGTTTTGTTCCCCGATCATCTCCTTTGTTCATCTCTTCAAATGGAAGCACCAAGAGTTGCTAGCCAGATTCAGCAGGGGGCAATTTCGTATCCAAAGTCCATTCTTCTCTAAGGTAAGTTATCTTTATTTCTGAAAATGGGAGAAGGCCAGGGTGTTAAAAAGAGAACTTTTCCTGCAGGAACTTTCATGTTAATTGTTTTGAACCCAAAGTAACTTTTATATTACAGGATAGTAGGCTACTTTGCTTGCCTGTGTGCCTTAAAATGGAGCCCCAGTAGATGAATAATCTAACAACCATGATGACAAAAATTATTATGGCATTTAGGTCACACACTCCTCTGTAAGAAGATCATCAATATTATGAATAACACATTTGGGTTTTGAATTGCTACGGAGCTGTCCCTAATTAGTAATACTGCATAGTGAAAAGAACTCTGGCCTGGAGATCAAGACGCCATGGTTTTATTCCAGCCTGTCATCAAGTGTGTAACACTGGATAAATGACTCAGGCTCTCTGCTCCTCAGTTTCCATATCTGGAGAATGAGGGAGTTCGCGAGGTATTTAATCATGCCCTTTCTAGCCTAATAGGTTGAGTTTCTACGACATGTCCTATCGGGTGAGAAGCATAGTCCAATCTGCATATTCTTTCCTTTTTTCTTATTAAGATTTTATTTATTTATTTGGCACAGAGAGAAATCACAGATAGGCAGAGGCAGGCAGAGAAGGAGGGGAAGCAGGCTTCCTGCTGAGCAGAAAGTCCATCTGGGGCTAGATCCCAGGACCCTGAGATCATGACCTAAGCCGAAGGCAGACACTGAACCTTCTGAGCCACCCAGGCACCCCTGCATATTCTTTCTGAGACTGGGTAACCAGGGATGAGTTGAATAGTGTTGCCCTGCATGATTTAGGAGTCTAACAAGACCATCTCTAACTTCTCCTTCTAGTGATTAGAAGTAATTTTTTTTTAACTTTTCTCCATACCATTTATTTTCCGTATATACCTCTCTGCAAATTTCATTTTACCTGTAAATATTTCCTTCAAATTTCAGAGGAGAGCTCTTAATTCTACTACTCAAAAATCTAGTTTCCAATTCTCTGAACTTTCCATATTTTATAGACCACAATCACATATCTGGTAAACAATCCATTCCTGAAGAGGGCCTGCACAGCCTTGACTCCAAGGTGTAAGTTTGCCACAATGAAAACAAGATTGGGTCTCACCACATGGTATACTGTTTTCTTGGATATGTACAATAGCCATTATAATTTTAATAATTAGTAAATCCATTTTTATCTTTATTTTCTTATTGTTCTTGTTTTGGTGTTGTTTACTCTGGTTTTGCTAATCTGCTAATCTGGTGGGATTTGGGGAGGGCATGGGGGTGGGTGTAGAAGGCAGCTATCACTTTAAGAAATAGCTTTATCTCTCTAAACCTATCATTTTATCCTGACCTGACACAGAAAACAATTCCTGTGAAGATGTGATGCTTTTCTGGATATTTCCCAGCTCTTTTGTTGTTACTGTATTTAATTATGTCTTCCTAGAAACAAGTAAGAACCTCTGTACTTTCTTTTTAAAATGGTAACTTTACAGTAAATTTAAATTTAACAGATAAATGAACTAACTTAATCCAACATTTATGTATTCCCAGTGATTCAGGTACCTCCTGTTTTCATTGCTGCAATTATTGTTTCAGTATTTTATACATTTGACTCAAAGGTAAAATAAAAACATTTGGGACAAATTTGGTGAGTTCCTTTGTGCTACCTTGGTCAAACATGGTTTTGGTAGTGAAAATCCATGTGCAATATTCACTAGAATCAAAAGTACTTGAGTCTGAGAATTAAATACTCATGCACATACACAAACGTTATCCATTTGAGATCAGAGATTAGTGTTACTAACTTGGAATTTGCTGCAACAGGAAATAAGAAGGGATAACATTTTTTAAGTAAAGAATTATTTTAAGATTTATTCACTTATCTGAGAGAGAGAGAGAGAGAGAGAGAGAGAGAGAATGTGAGCGGGAGGGGCAGGGGGAAAGAGAATCTCAAGCAGATTCTGCGCTGAACCCCAAGCCTGATGTGGGGCTCGACTTCACGACCCTGAGATCACGATCCAAGATCACAACCTGAGCTAAAACCAAAAGTCAGATGAGTCTCTCACCTACTGAAATAATACACTAACTTCATAGAGACAGAATCCTGAGGTGTCTGATCTTGAACATTAGGCAATAGTTGTGGCAAAGGTAATGAGCTAGTTAATCTCAAAATTAGGCATGGTTTTAAATTTAAGCTATAGACACCATAATGAACAGTGTTGGGGCAACCAACATAACTGTTTTGTTTTTTTGTTTTTGTTTTTTGATTTTTTTGGTGTTTTTGTGGGGTTTTTTTTTTTTTTTTGGTATTGAACATGAAATTATAGTCACAAGTATTCTGGCAAAAATAATCAGTCAAAATATTTTTGGTAAATATACTTCTTACCATTTCTATGTCTTTATTAATATTATAACATGGACTTACCTATTTTAGTATTTTATGGCATCTACTAATGATAATTTTATTTCTATTTAATATTTAAAGAGAAGATTTTCACAAGTTTTTTCTCTTCAAGTTATCTTATACACATGTTATTTTTATCTTATTTACAAATTAAGCACATTTAAATTACTAATCTACTTTTAAATTTTAAATGAGAAATGCTTTTAAAAAAAGCAACAGGAATTAGACACTGAATGCCCAAAATATTGAAAACATAATCCCTTTAAAAATATCCACCATCTCTCTCCTCCCTCTCCTTCTAATTCAAACTAGTTAGTTTCCTTTGATGATGTCTTTTGCCAATGTTTCTACAAACTATTTTTGTTTGAAAATTTCAGGGTGGAATAGTTTTTTTAGATGAAGGAAACTGTATTTGCAATTACAGCTTATAAAGTAAAGAAAGCCATAAAATTCCTTTGGCATCAATTTGACTCAAGGTCAAAATTAGATTTCCTCTTCCTATAATATTTGAATTATAAACCTCTCTTCTTGTAAGTAGATTTGAGCGGTCAGCTGGAAACTGCAATGTATTGCATGAATACTAGAGTTATGGTACAATTTGAAGTGAACAGCTCACTTAATTTTGGCCTTCTTCCGTTACAGTAGTACTGATTCTTTAGTCTTAGTACCAAACATACAGCACATGGGTTTTAAGTGTACAGTGATGCCATTGTATATTTTCTTAATTCAATAAAATAGGCTTAAAAATATTCAGATTAACACTATTAAAGATTAGAATCATATATTTTCCCAACAGGCTATGTGGTGATAGTGATGGTTAATAGTGCAAAGGAAGGTAATGGGGTCTATTCTGCAAGAGAATTATTTATTAGGTGCCACAGGAGAGATAATTCCTGCCTTCAAGGACCCTGTAATACACAGCTGTTGTTTTTAAGCTTTCAAATCAAACAATTTCAAATCAATCTCAATGAAAATACTCTTTGCATATGAAAACATGGGGATTGGGCTAGAAAAATTACCTCATTTCCTCTCATCAACTCCTATTTGAATGCATCACATTACTTATGATGATGCTTAAAGATACACTGAGAATTCAAACTCATTTTACCTTAATTACTTAATACATATTAGACTGTTTATTTATGAAGTCACAAATCACTGAGCTGAAAAAGACCTGAAAAAAATCCTCTGAAGAGGCAGGGGAAAAAAACGTGTGTCCCTTGTTAAAGAATTAGACTTTAAGAGAAACAAAATAATTAAAAGGTTTGCTATGGTCTGAATATTTGTATCCCCTCAGAACTCATATGTTGAAAACTTAATGCCCAAAGTGATAGTATTAGGAGGTGGAGCCTTTAGGGATGATTAGGTCATAAGGGTGAAACCCTTGTGAATGGGATTAGTGCCCTTATAAAAGGAGACAGAGAGGTCCGCTGTCCATCACCTGGAAGGAGGCTTCCCAGAACCCAAAGATGCTGCACTCTGATTTCAGCTTCCAGTCTCCACAACTATGTGAAACAAACTTGTGCTGTTTATAAGCTCCCCAGTCAGTGATACTTTTTTAAAGATGTATTTATTTATTTTAGAAGGGGGGAGAAGAAGGAGAGAGACTTTTTAAGCAGGCTGCGACGAGCACAGAGCTGGACCCAGGGCTTGATCTCATGACCCCAGAGACCACAAGCTGACCCAAAACTAAGAGCTGGCCCCTTAACAAACAGCAACACCCAGGAGCCCCTGGTATTCTTTAACAGCAGTCTGAATGGACTAAAACAGGGTTGGGAGGCCAGGATTTAAGACTAATTTCATTTGATTCATGCTCAAGAATGCTCAAGAAATGAGAATAATATACAAGCACTATAAAGTAATAAATTCCAGCACCTGATGAGAACGCCACACCTAAGTCTTCTGCAAATGGGCAGCAACAGGTGGGTTTGCAAGGCTATCTTGGTAATTTGGTCACCTTTCCACGGATCTCCTTGACTTCCTCAGCCCTCCTCCAACTGAGTGTGAAGATGTGCTGAGGACAACTGGGCTTTGGGTAAACATAAGTCCATGCTCTTTAGCTTCCCCCCCACCCAAGAATATTAAAAACCTGGTATCAGAGATAAGGTAATGATTTTCATCATAATTTACTGCATCTAAAGCTAAAAGTAATTTTTTGTCATGAAGACAAATCTTTTAAAAAATGTTCTTAATCTATATAGCATAAGTAGGCCTTTCTAAGATTAGACTATCTGCATATTGGGCAATATAAATGTTTATTATGTCATGTTTAAGTGGAGGGTTGTGTGTTTGTTGACTTTTAACGTTTCCAGCACAAAAGTGGAGAAGAGTATAAGGGATCTCATGTACCTAGTTTCAACCATTATCATCAATGTAATGAGTTTGATTTTATCTACACCTCATGTAGTTTTCTTTCTCACCCCCACCTTAGCCCTAGAAGTGTGACTTTATTTTATTTTACTTTAATGGTTTTAAAAGATTTCATTTCTTTATTTGAGAGAGAGAGAGAGCACATTAGCAGCGGGAGGGGCAGAAGGATAAGCAGACTCCCTACTGAGAACAGAGCCTGATGCGGGGCTGGATTCCAGGACTGTGAGACCATGACCTGAGCCAAGTCAGACACTTAACCGACTGAGCCAACCAGGTACCCCATCAAAGTATGATTTTAAAGGAAAGCCCAGCTATCATACTTCATCCATAAAGTTAAGAAGGAGTTTTGATGTCAATAGATCACTGGTCTCTCCATGACATACAACTGCTTTGGAAAAGTTCAATTTGCTCATGTGGCCATTTGCTCTCAAGAATCCTTGATCCTAGCCACAGTTCTGTTCTCTCAGACATCTTCAGTGTGCATACTTCCTACACCACTCACTGTCGGTGGTATTACCTTCAGTTTACCCATGATTCTTAATGTTAACAAGGCAATTTGACTTAAAAGGTATCTAAACAAATCACTACTCATCCATTCGACTAGTCACTTATTTATTCATTATGTATTTGTTGTTCTACACACCAGGCACAGTGTTGATCAAATTACTAAGATTTTATTTATTTATTTGACAGAGAGAAACACAGCTAGAGAGGGAACACAAGCAGAGGGACTGAGAGAGGGAGAAGCAGGCCTCCCGCCGAGCAGAAAGCCCGATGTGGGGCTCGATCTTGGGTCTCCAGGATCATGTCCTGAGCCAAAGGCAGTCGCTTAACCAACTGAGCCACCCAGGCGCCCCAGTGTTGATCAAATTAGATACAGAACTTGTTCTCCAAACTTATTTTCTAGAGTTTTGGTAAAAAGGCAGCCATTATGTGGAAGAGGACATGGAAGGGCAATGCTCTTTACATGAGCACTAATGTTCCTGATTCCACTTTATTTTTACTCTGGGATACTCTTTAAACCCTCACAACATGCCCACACTTTTTATATAAGGGTTCACAAGTTTTGCATGTCTATTGCCACCCTACTTCCCCAGCTCCCACTACCTCCCTACGGATTGTTCCAGGAAGATCTGGAAAAAATGTGAATGACCACATCTTTATCTCAAAATGAAGTATTAACAGGAAAAAAAAAAAAAAGTAACCTGTGTCTAAAATGCAGGGCTTTGAGCATGAAATTTCTAAATAATTACATGACAGCATTCAGAAATATGTATGTTTCTACATGAAACTGTATAATTTAGTAACTATGATGTGTTATTTTAAAATGAATGACTGTGCAAAATCAGTTCCCTTATATATCAATCTCTAATTAAAAAAACTGACGTTTAGAGTTATGAAAGTTATCATTGTTTTTTGCAACATTGAATATTATCTAATTCAAATTCTATTAGAAAGCCATCTGTAGTACTTTGAGCTTTTGTTGTTCCAAAATTGACTTTCTTTCTGATAGGTAGAGAAAAATGCAATATTTAAGCACACAATATATACCTGTCATTAAAAAAGAAAAGGAAAATAATAAGGAATCATGGAGGTTTTCTCTCTTTTTAAATTTAAATTAATCTGATTTTAGCTGTTTATTTTTATCTCCTTGGCCAACAAAAATTACATTGTAATATACTATAGGGCATATTCTGCCGTTGCTTCCTTGCAGATTGAAAATAGAAATGGTTTCTAATTTTAAGGATTGAAAAGATTTAATAACTGGATGAATTATGTTTTAAAATTCCCATTAATTTTTTTTTCAAATGAGGAAAACCCACAACTTTGAGAAGTGATTATTATGAGGGAAGAAAAAGGCCTTGATTTGTAATTGTACCCAAATATGAAAGCCTACATTTTGTAAGCATAAAGATTACATTCTCTTCAAAAGATTTGCAAATTCTCATAGGCACATAACTTAGAGAATGAGAAGATTGTAATTTGAAAAATTACAGATTTCATTGTTTTTTTGATGTGTGAAACCTATAAACAAATATCAAGAGATTGTATTGCAAGACTGAAAATCCCTTGTTTAGTTTTGTAAGGGACATTGCCCTCTGTGGGTTATAACCCTGACTTAAAAGAAAAATGCAGAGTAATGCAAAAGACACTCTAATCACTGCATCTAATTACAAAGAAGAATAACACAGTAAAAAAATGTAAGTATCCTTGGGCAGGCGTGTGGTCTAGTGGTCAGAGCATGAGATTTCAAGTCGGTAGTCTGAATTTCTATTTTAAACACCACTTCTAAATTTCTCCATGACTTTGGGCATGACATGAACTTTATTTTTAAATGCAAATTTGAAATTCATGCTTGATAATTATAAAGTAGTCTTTTAATCCTCTATTAGAGGTCTAAATCTAAACTTATAAAAAAATAACAGAGGGACAGGTGTTTTCTTGACTTCTTGGTGACAAAAAAACTTAGTTGACAGAAAGTTCAGGTAAATATTAATGAATTCAGAAATGTTTTCTTTCCCATTTACCAGTAGCACGGCTATATCCATGTGTTATTTCAAAGTTGGTTCAGGGCATTATTTAACAATCAACTCACTGATATGGTGACTAATTCCGGTAGCTTTTCTCTAAACCGCTCCTTTGCTTTTGAGGAAATAGTAGTCCTCAACGGAGCCAACGCTGCTCTTTTTATACTAATTGTTATTGTCACTCTAAGGAACTTGTACTCCACCACGATGTGCCTGCTTTGTATTTTGTTTATGTGTAGTGTTTTTTAAGTATTCCTCCAAGTGTAATAAGTACAGACAAATTACCATGTAAGTTTTCTTTAAACTACTGTTAGATTTCTAGGGATGAATATAGGTAAGTGATTCAAATTCTAAAATATCTCTATAAATCAATTAGCACAGTAATTTTCAAGGGGAATAACTAACATTTGAATTCAAAGAATGTGACCTGACTTATAGGACTGTTTTCTTTCTTTCTTTCTCTTTCTTTCTTTCTTTCTTTCTTTCTTTCTTTCTTTCTTTCTTTCTTTCTTTCTTTCTTCTTTCTTCTTTCTTTCTTTCTTTCCTTCTTTCCTTCTTTCCTTCTTTCCTTCTTTCTTTCTTTTCTTTCTTTTCTTTCTTCTTTCTTTCACTGAGTTTCAGTACTCCATGAATTTTTCTGAGTACGGTAATATTCTTGTCTGCTTTTTAATCCTTAGTTTAGCTAAAGAGTATGCTTTATCATCAGGAGAATCTACCCAGTGTAATTTGCTATAATAGCTAGTATACAAATTGGAAACAAGGAATAAAATCAGGAATATCACAGGGTATTAGTACAGCATGCAGTAAGGTTACACAACATGTGGCCAAAATCTCAACCCCAACAAGAGCCTTCAGTGTCTGATCTATTGCACATTTTCCAGGCAAAAGGTGGTTTTTAAAATATAGCAGTTTATCAAGATAATTCCTCATGAAAGGAAATGGAAACCATTATAAGGCAAAGTAAAACAGCTTAAGGACAAGTCTTGTTTTATGTTTCCCTGATTAGAAATGCAGTGTAAGAATGCCTTGCTAAAGTACTTAAAGCATGATTATGCGGTCCAAATCTCAGGTGAGAAATCAGAATTAAAGGATCAAATCCCGACAGGGCCAGTTTGGTCTTCTGGCACTATATAGGAGGAAACTTAGAACTGAGCTTTCATTAAATGTGTCCTGCGGGAGGGGAGGATTCTTCAAATGGAATCCTTGTGTGGGGACTTGCGGTAGCTCTAATAGCTTCAGATAGTGTATCCGGATTTTAACACTTCTTTAGTAAAAAAGGGGGAAATCCAACTTATAAAGATCATGAAATTATAGTTATCTATTTTTGAAAATCTGAACCTTTAGGAAAATATTAGTAATTTCTATTTTAAATGCAGAAATTTAGTCCTGCATTAAGTCCACTGAAGTCTCAATTTCCTGCTTGGACCTGTTCAAGAATGCATCTTGCAATAAAAAACAGTAACAGGAAAGAGAGTAATTTCTTAAAATTGGCTGCTTTAGTTATAAAACACTAAATTTCCCATTTTTAAATCAAACAATTTGATTCTTCATGTTCTGTATGAGTTTCCAAATCCAACTCTCCTCTACTTCCCACTCCCTAAATATACAATGGATATAGATTAAAAACAACAACACTTCCTACACATATGATGCTATCCCTCTGAGAAGGGCAAGGTGGAAAAAAGTTTGTAAACCGCAGGAATAAATCCTGCTATAACAGAATTAGGTACAATGGGTCAACTTCTACAATAGGGAGTGCAGGGTTTTCACTTCATTCTCCAGAAGACATTTTTCTAACTATCAATTATAATGATAAACTGTTTGACTAGCTTAGTTGATACTTGAACTTTCTCCAAGAGTTCATATTTCCTCCCATTAGTTCCAGTTTTATCCAGCATTACGACGAAATTCTTGCATTCCAATCCTAAGTCTGCTGGAATACTTTATACAGATATAGGACATCTGGCTTGGTGCAATAGAGCCAGAAACCCGGTTGGAAATTTTGGGAAAACAGAGTTCCTCTGTTGTCTCAATGTATTACTCATCTTATAAAAGTCAAATTTTGTTTTTGACATAACAAAGTTATCTCTAAAGGGTTACCATGGAATCAGAAATAATTGTTTTAATGGTGAATTTATGTCTTTTTCAGCGAGAGTTTATTTGAAATTTAAAGTGTGCTACAATTCCTGTTTGACTGCTAACCACAAAACATAATCTTAATAGCTGTAACTGAGAGCCTATAAAAATGGCAACAAATGCATTATTATTAAAATATTACATTCTCAGTGTTGATTTATGCTTTTGAAATAATACCATGTATAGCTTTGTTAATCTTTCCAATCATTAATATTTACATGATAGAATTTTATTAAATCTAGAAAGCAGTTCAGAGGGTTATGGATAAACATTAAGAGTCAGGCTTTTCCAACCATCCTCCAAATTCAGTTTCCACCTAGCAATTTAAGGTGGTGGCTCTGCCTCTAGCTATTGCATTCGCAGTCCGGATAGTAGGGGAAAAAAGGGGGGTATTTCCCACCCAGAACAATTCATTGTAACTTGTATGACTAACATGTGATCATGATTCTTTGACATAGTATATTCATAATTTTTGACTCTTTGGTCATATTTGATTATACATTTTCTATGTTAAAAGATAATTTTCAGGAAAAGGTAAAATCATGACTCTCACACCAAAGCAATCTTGAGAAAGAACAAAGCTGATTGCCTCACACTTCCTGATTTCAAACTAAATTATAAAGCTGTAGTAATTAAAACAATATGGCACTGGCATAAAAACAGACACATAGATTAATGGAACATAATAGAGAGCCCAAAACTAAACCCATGCGTATACAGTCAACTAATTTATGACAAAGGAATCAAGAATATATAATGGAGAAATAAATGGTCTCTTCAATAAATGTTATTAGGAAAAGTAGACAGCCACGTGCAAAAGAATGAAACTGGACTACTCTTTTACACCACATGTAAAAATCAACTCAATATGGGTTACAGACTTGAACACAAGACCTAAACCATAAAATTCCTAGAAGAAAACACAGGCAGTAAGCTCCTTGACATCAGTCTTAATGATGATTTTTTTGGATTTAACACCAAAAGCAAAGGCAATATAAGCAAAAATAAGCATGTGAGACTACATTCACTACATATATTTATGTGCATGAAAATCTTCTGCACATAAAAAGAAACCACCAACAAAATGAAAAGACAGAGTTGCCAGGGTGGCTCAGTCATTAAGCGTCTGCCTTTGGCTCAGGTCATGATCACAGGGTCCTGGGCTCAAGCCCCAATTCAGGCTTCCTGCTCACCGGGAGCCTGCTTCTCCTTCTCCTCCCCATTTGTGTTCTCTCTTACTATCTCTGACACTATTTGTCTCTCTCTCAAATAAATAAAAATTAATTATAAAAATGAAAATATAACCTATCAAATGGGAGAAAATATTTGCAAATTATGAATCTGATAAAGGATTAATATTCAAAATATATAAAGAACACATAAAACTCAGTAGAAAAAAACCCCAAACAATCCAACTAAAAACATGAGCAGAGGATCTGAATAGACATTTTCCAAAGAAGGTATGTAGATTGCCAACAGATAAAATACATGAAAAGATACATCATCACAATGAGATGTCACCTCATACCTGTTAGAATGGCTATTATAAAAAAGATAGAACAAGGTACCTGGCGGCTCAGTTGCTAATCTTCATCCTGAGGTTGTGAGTTCAAGCCCTACAGTGAGTGCAGAGCTCACTTAAAAATAAATCTATGTATAAAAAAAAGAAAATAAATAACAAGTTTGGATAAGGATGTGGAGATAAGAAAACCCTTTTGCACTGCTGGTGGGAATGTGAATTAATGCAACCACTGTGGAAAACAGTATAGACATTTCTCAGAAAACTAAAATTAGAACTACCATTTAACTTAACAACTCTACTTCCAGGTAGTTATCCAAAGGAAACAAAAATGCTAACTTGAAGAAAAGATATCTACACCCCCATGTTCACTGCAACATTATTTACAGTACTTGAGGTATAGAAGCAACCTAAGTGTCCACTGATGGATGAATAGATAAAGAAAATGTGATACATTTATATAATGGAATATTCAGCCATAAAAAAGAAGGAAATCCCTGGAATGCCTAGATATCTCACTTAAGCATCTGCCTTCGGCTCAGGTCATGATCCCAGGGTCCTGGGATGGAGTCCTGCATCAGGCTCCCCGCTCAGCAGGGAGCCTGCTTCTCTCTCCCTCTGCTGCTCCCCCTTCTTTTGCACTCTCTTTCTCTCTCTCTCTGACAAATAAATAAATAAATAAAATCTTTAAAAAAAAGAACAAGAAGGAAATCCTGCTATTTGCAACAACATGGATGGACCTTGAGAGAATTATGCTAAGTGAAACAAGTCAGTCAGAAAACGAGAGAGATCTCCATTATATGTAGGCTCTAAAAAAGAGAAAAAAATAAAGTCATAGATACAAATTAGTGGTTGCCAGAGATGGGGGCATAGGAGTGGGTGAAATGAGTAAAGATGGTTAAAAGGTAAAAACTTCTAGTTATAAGATAAATAAGTCATGGGGACATAATGTCCAGCATGGTGACTCTAGTTAATGATACTGGATTGTATATTTGGAAGTTGCTTAGTATATAGACTTCTGATTACAAGAAAAAGTTTGTAACTATGAGTGGTGATGGATGTTAAGTAAATGTATTGTGGTGATCATTTCATAATATATACAAATAGCAAACCATTATATTGTATACCTGAAACTAATATAATGTTCATGTCAATCACATCAATAAAAAAGTAGACACATTTAAGTGAGTTTAATCAATTTATCTGTTTCATAGTTTACACTATACTATGAGATTAATATAATCCCATCTACAAGGTAACACTGTTGTACAAAATAGCTATTTATGTTACTTTTTTATTATTTTATTTATTTATTTGAGAGAGAGAGCATGAACTGGGAGGGATGGGCAGAGTGGGAGGAATGGGCAGAGTGAGAGGGATAAGCAGACTCCCTGCCTGATGAGCAGGACCCTGGGATCGTGACCTGAGCCAAAAGCTGACACTTAATGGACTAGCCACCCAGGCACCCTGATTTATGCTACATTTGAAACATGTACTATACCATGGGTTTTTAAAATCCAGGGTGTTGGAGTCAGACATGGACTCTTTAAGTTGCCAGCTAAGTGACCTTGGTGCAAATCTCAGTTTCTCAGTGGATTTTTATGGAATTAAATCAACTAATAACATGTCTACATAAAAAGAGACCACAATACTGGATGTACAGTATGTGCACAAAAAGGATTATTTCCTTCACTACCTTAGGAAGCCAAGCTAAGGTAGAGCAGTAACATTGTTCCCTTTCTCAATTTTTCCTTCCTTCCTCCCTGTTTTCCTTCCTTCTTTTCTCTCTTCCTTCGTTCGTCCCTCTTTCCCTCCCTCCTTCCTTTTCCTTCCTCCCTCCTTCCTTTCTTCCTTTTCCTTCCTTCCTCCTTCTTCCTTTTCCTTCCTTCCTTCCTTCCTTCCTTCCTTCCTTCCTTCCTTCCTTCTTTTTTTACTTTATTGTTACTAAGAATGACTTTAGGGTTATTAAAAATGGAGATTTCTGGGCCTATCTCTTGAAGATGAAGCCTTGGGTCTAGAGCAGAAAAGCAAATAATATGACTTTGAATGTAGGCAGTCCCAAGGCCCAGCTTGAAGGAAGAAGTGGTTGAGGTGATAGTGCACCGGGTGGTGGTAGGTGTGAGGGCAGCAGCTCTCTGATCTAGTTTGCCTTTCTAACAGACTTAAAATATGGATTAAGGCAAGATAGTACCCTTTCTACTCCTCCTTTGGCTATCTATAAATGAGAATTTAGAGACCAAGTCTATGGCTTTGGTCCCAGGAGAGACTTTTGTAAGTTTCGAGTAATATAATAACTTCTAAATTAGTAACTTGTAAAGTTAATATTTGTGAAGTAATAACTTTTGTTAGGTTTTCAAACAATGGCCAAATAAAGGGGAGTTAAATCTTAAAAAGAAATAAAACCAAGAGAAAATATGTTTGGCAAAAGGCATAAAATTATGTTTGGAATGAGGCAGAACAAAAATTGAAAAGGGACTGGAGACAAGCAAAACAAAGATGCAGCAAAAATAGGGGGCAGGTTAGCAACCAAATACTCAGTCTTGTGTGATTTGGGGAATTAATTACTACGCACTCAGAAAAGGGAAGGAGTTCAGAGGAAAAGCAGCAAAAGGTACAGGCAATAACAAAATTAAAAAAACACATAGACAATAATACAATAATAATAGGGGATTTTAACACCCCCCCCCACTGAAATGTACAGATCACCTAAGCAAAAGATCAATAAGGAAATAAAGGCTTTAAATGACACACTGGACAAGATGGACTTCACAAATATATTCAGAACTGTCCATCCCAAAGCAACAGAATACACATTCTTCTCTAGTGCACATGGAACCTTCTCCAGAATAGATCACATCCTGGGTCACAAATCAGGTCTGAACTCGTACTAAAAGACTGGGATCATTCCCTGCCTCTTTTTGGACCACAATGCTTTGAAACAAGAACTCAACAACAAGTGGAAAATTGCAAAGAACCCAAATACGTGGAGGCTAAAGAGCATCCTACTAAAGAATGAATGGGTCAACCAGGAAATTAAAGAAGAATTTAAAAAAATAATGGAAAAAAATGAAAATGAAAACACGACTATTCAAAAGTTGTGTGGGACACAGCAAAGCTGGTCCTGAGAGGAAAGTATACAGCAATACAAGCCTTTCTCAAGAAACAAGAAAGGTCTCAAATACACAACCTAACCCTACACCTAAAGAAGCTGGAGAAAGGACAGCATATAAAGCCTAAACCCAACAGGAGAAGAGAAATAATAAAGATCAGAGAAATCAATGAAATACAAACTAAAAGAACAGCAAGATAGATTAACAAAACTAGGAGCTTGTTCTTGAAAGAATTAATAAAATTGATAAACCCCTGCCAGACTTATCAAAAAGAAAAGAGAAAGGACCCAAATTAATAAAATCATGAACCAAAGAGGAGAGATCACAATCAACACCAAAGAAATACAATTATAAGAACATATTATGAGTAACTATACACCAGCAAATTTGACAATCTGGAAGAAATGGATGCATTCCTAGAGACATATAAACTACCAACACTGAACCAGGAAGAAATAGAAAATCTGAACAGACCCATAACCAGTACGGAGATTGAAGCAGTCATCAAAAATCTTCCAACAAACAAGAGCCCAGGGGCAGAAGGCTTCCCAGGGGAATTATACCAAACATTTAAAGAAGCATTAATACCTATTCTCCTGAAATTGTTCCAAATAATAGAATTGGGAGGAAAACTTCTGAACTCATTTTATGAGGCCCCATTACCTTGATCCCAAAACCAGACAAAGACCCCATCAAAATGGAGAATTACATACCAATATCCCTGATGAACACGGCTACAAAAATTCTCACCAAAATACTAGCCAGTAGGTTCCAACAGTACATTAAAAGGATTATTCACCACAAACAAGTGGAATTTATTCCTGGGCTGCAAGGTTGGCTCAACATCCACAAATCAATCAATGTGATAAAATACATTAATAAAAGAAAAAACAAGAACCATATGGTACATTCAATGGATGCTGAAAAGCATTTGAAAAAGTACAACATCCTTTCTTCATCAAAACTCTTCACAGTGTAGGGATATAGGATACAGACCTCAAAATCATAAAAGCCATCTATGAATAACCACAGCAAATATCATTCTCAATGGGGAAAAACTGAGAGCTTTTCTCCTAAGGTCAGGAACATGGCAGGGCTGTCCACTATCACAACTGCTACTCAACATAGTACTAGAAGTCCTAGCCTCAGCAATCAGACAACAACAACAACAAAAAAGGCATCTGAATCAACAAAGAAGAAATCAAACTCTCACTCTTTGCAGATGATATGATACTTTATGTAGAAAACCCAAAAGACTCCATTCCAAAACTGCTAGCTAGAACTCATACAGGAATTCAGTAAAGTGTCAGGATATAAAAATCAATGCACAGAAAGCAGTTGCATTTCTATACACCAACAACAAGACAGAAGAAAGAGAAATTAAGGAGTTAATTCCATTTACACTTGCACCCAAAAACCATAAGATACCTAGGAATAAACCTAGCCAAAGAGGCAAAGAATCTGTACTCAGAAAACTATAAAGTACTCATGAAAGAAATAGAGGAAAACATAAGGAAATGGGAAAACGTTCCATGCTCATGGATTGGAAGAACAAATACTGTGAAAATGTCCATGCTACCTAGAGCAATCTGCATGTTTAATAAAATCCTTATCAAAATACCATCAACTTTTTTCAAAGAAATGGAACAAATAATCCTAAAATTTATATGGAACAATAAAAGATCCCAAATAGCCAGAAGAATGTTGAAAAAAAACCGCAAAGTTAGTGGCATCACAATTCCAGACTTCAAGCCCTATTACAAAGCTGTAATAATCAAGACAGTATGGTACTGACACAAAAACAGAGACATAGATCAATGGAACAGAATAAAGAGCCCAGAAATAGACCCTCAACTCAATGGTCAACTCATCTTTGAAAAAGTAAGAAAGAATGTCTAATGGAAAAAAGACAGTCTTTTCAACAAATGGTGTTGGGAAAATTGGACAGCCACATGCAGAGGAGAAACTGGACTGTTTCCTTACACCACACACAAAAATAGGCACAAAATGGATAAAAGACCTCAATGTGAGATGGGAATCCATCAAAATCCTTGAGAAGAGCACAGGCAGGAACCTCTTCAACCTCAGTCACAATAACTTCTTCCTAGAAACATCACCAAAAGAAGGGAAGCAAGGGCAAAAATAAACTATTGGGACTTCAAGATAAAAAGATTTTGCACTGGGTCCCTGGGTGGCTCAGTGGGTTAAAGCCTCTGCTTTCGGCTCAGGTCATGATCCCAGGGTCCCGGGATAGGGGCCCGCATTGGGCTCTCTGCTCAGCTTCCTCCTCTCTCTCTGCCTGCTCTCTGCCTACTTGTGATCTGTCTCTGTCAAATAAATAAATAAAATCTTTAAAAAAAAAAAAAAAAAAAAAGCTTTTGCACAGCAAAGGAAACAGTCAAGAAAACCAAAAGACAACTTACAGAATGGAAGAAGATATTTGCAATTGACATATCAGATAAAACTTATCAAACTCAACACCCCAAGAACAAATAATCCAAACAAGAAATGGGAGAAGACATGAACAGACATTTCTGTAAAGAAGACATCCAAATGGCCAACAGGCACATGAAAAAGTGTTGAACATCACTTGGCATCAGGGAAATACAAGTCAAAACCACAGTGAGATACCACCTCACACCAGTCAGAATGGCTAAAGTTCACAGTCAGGGAATAACAGGTGTTGGCAAGGATGCGGAGAAAGGGGATCACTCTTACATTGTTGGTGGGAATGCAATATGGTGCAGCCACTCTGGAAAACAGTATGGAGATTCCTCAAAAAGTTAAAAATAGAGCTATTCTATGACCCAGCAATCGCACTCCTGGGTATTTACTCTAAAGATACAAATGTAGTGATCTGAAGGGGCATGTGCACCCAAATGTTTATAGCAGCAATGTCTACAATAGCTAAACTATGGAAAGAGCCTAGATGTCCATCAACAGATGAATGGGTAAAGAAGATATGGTGTATACACACACACACACAAACACACATACACACAATGGAATATTATGAAGCCCTAAAAAGGGGAAATCTTCCCATTTGCAACAGCATGGATGGAACTAGAGGTTATTATGCTAAGTGAAATAAGTCAATCAGAGAAAGGCAATTATTGTATGAACTCTCTGATATGAGGAATTTGAGAGGCAGGGCAGGGGGCCTTAGGGGGAATGGAGGGAAAAATGAAACAAGATGCAACTGGGGAGGGAGATAAAACCATAAGAGACCCAATCTCGGGAAACAAACTGAGGGTTGGCTGTGGGGTGGGGAAGGGATACCGTAGCTGGGTTATGGACATTGGGAAGGGTATGTGCTATGGTGAATGCTTTGAATTGTGTAAGACTGATGATTCACAGATCTGCACCCCTGAAACAAACAATACATAATATGTTAATTAAAAAGTAAAAAAACATTTCCCCTTTCTCACCTGTCTTAAGGAATTCCTATCTCTCTGACCATTCATTGTCAAGTTCCATCATTGAATGCTCTCCCTGGAAATAATTCTTATCCGTACTTCCACATTCTGATCTTAGCCAACGCTGTTTCCACTTACCCAACACTGTTTCCTTGTCCCATCTTATATGCCTCATATGTTAAAATACTAATTAACATATGCCTTCTCCTTTGAGGCCCAGATCAATATATTCAAGTTAAACTCCACAAGAGGCTGAGATTAGCATGATGGGAAGACAACAACTGACTGTAAATCGTCAAGTCAGGGAACACTACACCTGAAAAAATTAAGAGCTAGTCAAAAGAGCAAGGAAAAAAAGAAAGTGAATCAGGCAGAGAAAGACCCAAAACAGGAAGGTACAAGAGTTGGGTTGTCCTAGTAAATCAAAGACCCATATGGCTGAAACCACCAAGGGCAAAAGAGAAAACAGGAATGAGTTCCTTAATTCTGAACCTGTTTACCCAAACAGTGCAGAATTAGCCTGCTCATCTAGCACAGTGCAGCAGTGGGCCAGACCAGGACTCTTCCCATCTTTGCACAGGGTAGAGCCTGCCTGTAAAGGGGCAGAGAGGAACATGGGCTCTTTGTAGGCAGGTTTATCACCCAGGAGACAAGGGAAGAGTTGAGCTGAGCATGCCCAGTATATTCTTCACAATTTTCCAATCAGACAAGTTTCTCTACCTCCCAAGGCAAAATGAATAAAGAAGCAAAGATAGGTGTTATCAAAGGAGTCATCATAATAATCATCCATTGAATTTAAGCCAGACAATGAGGTAGAGGAAAAGGAGATTGAAGAATAATGAAAATGGGTGGGGTCAAGGTACTGGGAGTCTCAATTAAATTGACAAATTGTGGCTGTAGGAGTTCTACAGAAAATGAGTGGAAAGGATAAAAGGATAATGGCCCAAAGCCAGATATCTGTAGCCCAGATTTCCGTAGTACCAAACTTTAGTTCTGGCAGAATCAAGAAATTGTGGAAGTGGTATACCTGCTATGGAATGAAGGAAGAGGTGTTGGAGGTGAGAAGATCCAGGAGAGGGGGGAAGGCAGGTGGAGAATGAATTACCCACATAAATGACACAGTTCTAAGGGATGGCATATAAGGAGGTGAAGACAGAGGCTGAACCCAAAGCTAAAGTCTTTGGTGGTTGAGATGGGAAGGAGCACATTAAATATTGGTAATGAAGGAAACAAGCGGGAATGAGTTTGAAGAAAGAGAAGAAGGGCATGAAGTGGTTTGAAAGACGCTATAGATGCAAAGCCATGTACTTCACCTCTTAACCCCAAGGTGCTTTGGGTGTGAAAGAAAAAACAAACAAAAACAAAACAAAAAACCAGCTTCCAGATGGGCAGGGTGCAAAAACAAGGACATCCGAGCTAAGCCAGCTTGCAGTTAAAGCAAGGAACCATTCAAACCAGAGGTTGAGGCTGTAGGGCAGTTTGCTGATCACACAGTAAGACATGCTAGAGGCATTTTGAAGATCACAGGGCAATTGGGGAGTAAAGGAAGGGGTGAGTAGGGCATCATTCACTTTGTCCTCTATGTTCTATTCGCCTAGAATATAATATAAACAGTACTCCCAGAGTTTTGCATCCTGAGGGTCCTGGAGATAGTAACTGGGGCAATATTAGACATTTGGGGGAAGCTTGGCCCAAACAGAGATAAACAGAGGTAAACAGAGGTGTGAGATATAATAAAACTATTTCCTTAGTTTCCCCCCCCTCTTTTTTTCCCCAAAGACTAAATTTATTTGGGTGAGAAAGAGTGTGAGCAGGATCCAGGGGAAGCAGAGGGAGAGGGAAAAGCAGACCTCTCACTGAGCAAGGGAGCCTGACTCAGGCTGGATCCCAAGACCCTGAGATCATGATCTGAGCTGAAGGCGGATGCTTAACCGACTCAGCTATCCAGATGCCCCACTTTATTGTAGTCTCTTAAAGCATGGGTGGGATTTTGATTCTAACTTGAAATTATCAGTATCTTTCTTGGTAATGCAGCTTTGGCAAGGGTTCATAATGGCTTTCCCTAGAGGTCCTAAATCCTGATACTCTTACCTTCTAATGCTTTTCAAGTTAATTCTCTTCTGCCTCTTCCCACTTGTCACTGCCTTAGTGGAGGACCCTTTCCTTTTCCCAGGCTTTTGCAGGAACCACCATCATTGTTAGCCCTGGGCCACCTTTTGAGTTGTTTTGCCACCATTTTGTGGTAGAAGGCATTGTCTACCCAGGCCGTGCTTCCTCACCTCTGCATGCTTTTGTATTTGCTCTCTTCTCTGGCATTGCCCTTACTCTTCTCCTTTGCCAGATAACAACAAATCATATTCCTATTTTGAGACCCATTTTGAGCACTAGTCAATAATGCATTTCCTGATCACCCCCCTATGATCTCACAAACATTACTGTTCCTCGCCTGTGACTCTGATACCTTGAAGAACTGATTTATATTTGTCTCCCCAATTATGCTGTAAATTCCTTGGGCCAAGAGTTAGTTCCTATACATATTTCTATCCATAGTGTTTCAGACATAGTAAGTTCTCACTATGAGTTTGTTGAATGGATGGTGTAATTCATCAAATAACCCATCCATCTGATGTGCTTTACACCACAGAGTATCTCTCAATATTTTTTCTTTTCCTTTTTCATTAACATCAAAGGAAGGTTGTCCCCTGATTTCCTGTCCTGTTCAGTCACATAGCTCTTACGCCCAGCTCCTCCAAAAGACGCTGTCGGCTTTTCCTTTCCCTCCTTTATGCCCTCATTCTTTTCAACTGGCTTTTCTCCCTCTGCCATCAAGTATATTCAGGTTTTAATTATTCGCCCACGATATCACCACCTCAACTCTGCTGCTCTTTGTAGACACTTCATTGTTTGTCAGATTTTCCCACTAATGTGAGTGGCAAAGCATCTCTTTATTTTTCTGCTTGTCCAGCAGCAGCTGTCAAGGCTGCACAAAACAAAAAAATACAACCGTTAAGGAAGAAAGGAAGTAGTTTCCTAATATTCCATAATTTGGCAAGGCAAATGCGTGAAAGAGAAGCCAATTTTTAGAAAAAATTGCTTGATTTGGCCCATTTAACATTTTAGGCCACTTTCTTTCTCAGGCTGTGACTTGTAGGTGGTGTCTTTGTTCTTCCAGACACATATATTAAGTTCCAGAAGAATAGAGAGTTCTAATCTTTGAATGATGACACTTTGCAAATCTGATGGAAGGAATATACAACCCACTTCCCCAGGAAAAATAAATGCACATGACCACTTTCTGCTTTTGTGTCAGAGGCTCACACAGATCTTTTGAAGCCCAACCGTGGACCCAGTTTTGAAATTCCAGTTTAAAATAGCAGTTATTAGAGATGGTTTAAAGGTTACCGTTTTTGATCTTTATTTTCTAACTTCCCTAAAAGTGAAATTGGATTGTTAAAATGAATGTTTTCCAAAAACAAAAACAAAAACAAAAACAAAAACAAAAACACCTCATCCTATAGGTATATTTCAAAGAGCTTGCAAAATAAATTAATTATATAGTGAACTCATCCAAGACTGACAGACTTTGAGTTCGGAGTGGCTGCCATAGGAGACACTCAGTTTTCCCATCTGTAAAATGGAGTAATTAATATTAATCAGTCATTATGTTGCATAGATTAATACTTGCAAAATCTTAATAATTGTGATTTTTCTAAGCTCCCTCTGGGTCATCTGTTATTTAGATTGTATCTTTCTTCTCTAGACTGAAGCAGATACAATGCTACAGCTGTTTCTTCAGCTATTCTGGGTTTTTTTGTTTTGTGTTGGTTTGGTTTGGTTTTTTGCGTGTGTGAAGGAACACCTGCTTAGAATGTACCTAAGGAGTTATTCCTTTGTTTTTTGATAATTAAAGCACTGCTGTGGTGATGGCTGACATCTGGATTCACTTTTAAAGCCTTCACTGTGTTTTTCTGGCTCCTGGGAGACTCATGAACTATAATGCAGTAGATGGAAATGTGGTGATGTGCTTCATTTTGCAACAGCAATTTTGCTCTTGTTTTGTTATTTCCCCACTGCAACGAGTGAAACCTGCCACTCTGTTACTGCTGTTAAGAGATTAAGGGAACTGAGTTGAGCTCCAGAAGTTTAATATGCTATATAATGCCTGATTTACTTTGATTCTGGCTTTGACTTGAATTGATAAACTCACTTGGGACTGCTCTGCAGAATCAACACCAAGGGATTCCCAGGGATTACATTTTTCTTTTAATAAACTGGTTCTGAAATAATTTCTTCTGGGGGGAGCATGAAAATCTAGTTCTCTTACCTACTTCCAACAGTAACAGGGCAAGTAAAACTTGGCAGAAATATTCTAGTATTATGATTCCCCCAAAAGTTATATTCCTCAATCTCCACTCAATTATAGCTCAATAGATTTTTCTAAGAATTCCTTTCCAGAACTATGTACTTTTGTTTAAGGCGATTATAAATTATACCATTACAGTCTCTACCTTGACATTCTTCTTGGCCTGTCACTCACAGGTAGTTGTAGAGACATGTAG
The DNA here is from genome assembly GCA_004023965.1 of Spilogale gracilis. Taxonomy (NCBI): domain Eukaryota; kingdom Metazoa; phylum Chordata; class Mammalia; order Carnivora; family Mephitidae; genus Spilogale; species Spilogale gracilis. The sequence goes on from PITA01002915.1 coordinate 42,203, forward strand.
AGCAGTCAGGGCTCCCAGGTGCAAAGGACATAAGCCAATTATGGATGAATGAGCAGAAAAGAAGTTTAAAAGGAGATGGAAAGACTCAAGAGAATTGCTGGGAGGTTAGAGGGACAGGTATGGAACTTGGCTTCCAGGAGCAATGCTCATAAGCACCCTGTGAAAGGGGCCCTAGAAGGAACTCATAGCCACTACTAACTACTGCTCCCACAAATACTAAACACTGCTGCCAATTCCACTGCCCACCAGGGCCACTTCTGCGATAGGAATGTAACCTTGCAAGCATTTCCACCACCAAATGTCAGATGCCTTTGCCAGCAAATTGGTTTCCAAGCAGAATCTTTCCTTCCTCAAGCTACTCACCTCCACTCAAAGTCTTATGCAGGTGTGCTGAATGTCAAAGGCCAGGTCCTATGTCTGCGCCCAAGCTGTGACAGTCTGGAAATCTCCTTTTCAGAGCTTACCTTAGGGAAGAGGTACTTACATTAAGACTGGGAATTCCCTAAACATAGTAAGTATATTCAAAACAACCTGAGCATCCAGAAAATACGAAAATGTTTTCTACAGGAGAGAATTAATATTTTGAGACTATATGCTAAGAGCCAAGCGCTTTAAATAGATTACATTAATCTTCAACAAAATTGATAGTTTAACTCTATTTTGTTTTTTTAATTTTCAAAAAGATTTTATTTATTTATTATGTCAGAAAGACAGAGAGAGCACAAGCAGGGAGAACAGCAGGCAGAGGGAGAAGTAGGCTCCCTGCTGACCAAGCAGCCCTATGCAGGATTTGATCCCAGGACCCTATGATCATGACCTAAGCCAAAGGCAGATACTTAACTGACTGAGCCACCCAGGCCTCCCTTTAACCCTATTTTTTTAAAAGATTTTATTTATTCATTTGAGATAGAGAGATACAGAAAAAGAAAAAGAGAGCACGAGCAGGGAGAGAGGCAGAGGGAGAGGGAGAAGCAGACCACCCGTCTAGCTGGGAGCCTGATGTGGGGCTCAATCCCAGGACCTGGAGATCACGACCTGAGCCAAAGGCAGAAGCTCAACCATCTGAGCCACCCAGGCACCCTCCCCTTTAACTCTATTTTAATGATGGAAACATTGAGGCTCAGAAAAGTTGTTACTAGCTCCAGGTCATTTTGTTAGCAAAATGGAGAACATAGATTCTTGTCTAGGCTTTTATCCTTCAGAACTTTTCTTGTCTTACAACATACCTCTAATTTCCTTTTCCCAACTGCTGACTCATACATGCAGCAATGGGCAAGCAGCAGGGCAGAAAGGAGACAGGAAGCAGCAGCTCTAGAAGCAGGCAACAAGGGGTGCATCAGTTGTATGAAAATTTAAAGACATTAATAAAACAGATTAAAAATAGGTCTACTCTATTATTATTATCAAAGATATTTATTTATGTGAGAGAAAGTGAGACAGAGAAAGAGTATGAGCAGAGGGGCAGAGGGAGAGGGAGAAGCAGACACCCCACTGAGCAGGGAGCCCAATGTGGAACTCTATCCCAGGACCCTGGGATCATGACCTGAGCCGAAGGCAGAGGCTTTAACCCACTGAGCCACCCAAGTGCCCCAGAAGAAAACTATTAAAGCAACTGTAATATTCTGAGTGAAGGGTTAAAAGGTCATCTTTGACAGGTAGTATAGTAGAGACAGGCAGACAGATCTGGGTCACTTATTGGTGGCATGATCTTGAACATGTTATTTAAATTGACAAACCCCAAATTTCCTCATTTATTGCAAAAGAATACTGTGATTAAATTTATGTAAAGAGATTAGCACAGTGCTTGGCATGTACCAAGTGCTTGAATTAATCGGTGATAATTCAGCAACAACTGATAAAAATTCAAGTCAAATCAGCATAAGCAAATAAGGAAAATTATTAAAAGGTTACTGACAAATCAACAGAACAGAATAGAAAGCTCAGAAATAGAACCACATGTAGATAATCAAATGATCTTTGACAAAGGAGCAAAAGCAATACAATGGAGCAGTCTTTTCAACAAATGGTTTTGGAACAAATGTACATCCATATATGAGAAAAAGAGAAAGAGAGAGAGTGAGAAAGAAAGAGAAAAGAAAGAAATCTAGACATAGATTTTACACCCTACACAAAAATTAACTCAAAATGTAGCATAGACCTAATGTAAAATGCAAAACTAATAAAGTCCTAGAAGACAACATAGGAGAAAAACTAGGTGGCCTTGGGCTTAGCGATGACGTCGTAGATATGATACCTAAAACTCAATCCATGAAAGAAAAAATTGATAAGTGGGATGTCATAAATATTAAAAATTTCTGCTTTGTGAAAAACACTGTTAAGAGAATGAAAACACAATCCAAAGGCTGGGAGAAAATCTTTGCAAAATACTTATCTGCTTTAAAAATAAAGTTATGGGGGCACCTGAGTGGCTCAGTTGGTTGGGCGACTGCCTTCGGCTCAGGTCATGATCCCGGAGACCTGGGATCGAGCCCCATATCGGGCTCCCTGCTCGGCGGGAGGCCTGCTTCTCCCTCTCTCACTCCCCTTGCTTGTGTTCCCTTTCTGGCTGTATTTCTCTCTGCCAAATAAATAAATAAATAATCTTTAAAAAAAATAAAGTTATGGAAGAGGTTGGGAAGATGGCGGAAGGCCAGGTGACCCCATTTTGGGGAGTCCCCTTAAGTGAGCTCAATTCCTGCAAAAAAACACTACAGGAACACTGTGAGTACCCATGAAATCAGCCTGAAATGTAATATTTCACACTTCTGGATCACTATGGGGGACAAAGAACATCAGCAAAGAGGTAGAGTGGAGTGGGAGTGATCAGAGGGATATAGGGGCATGGGGGAGGAAGCCCGGAGAGGCAACCCATTGGAAAGCAATACCCCAGCACGAAAGTGCTCTGTGTTCAGGGAACAACAGCAGATTACGGTCTGATTCAAAGCAAACAAGAAACAGAGAGCCTGAGGGGCAGCCAGGAAACGGGAATATAGACCTGTAGAGAGAAAGTGTGCCCCGGTGCCCGCGAGGGAACGAGGCGGAGCAGAGTCTATTTTTCCGCTGCTTTTTTCCTTTTTTTTTTTTTAACTTTCCTCCGCTGCTTTTCTCTGCCGCTTCTCTCCACCCCATGGGCCAGGCGCAGACCAACCAGGGAAGGCGATTTTGCAGACTTGAGCGCAATCTGCAGGGCCGCGGGACCTCAGTCCCTCTTGCGTGGGGGTCACCACTGACTCCCTGGGCACAGACAAGGTCCCACGACCCAAAATCAGTTGCGGTTTCCGTGGCACGGGAGCGAAACAACAAGCGGGGGCTTTGGACAGGAATCAAACCAGCGTTTGCGCTGTGCCCGGTTGTGACAAGCAGCCAAGGGAGAAGGTACAGGGAGAGGCTGTGGGCCCTCTCATCGTCCAGAGGGTTGCTAATTAGGGGCTCTCTCTGGGAACGATATCTGGGTGCAGACATCTTGCTATGACCTGACTTCCTGAACAGCTGCAAAAAGCCGCAAAAGAACAAACCCTCCAGAGAACTAAAGCCTGACAACCTGGTTGCCATGGACCCTAGTCCCTAGGAAGGGGGCGCAGAAATGCAGCTCAGGTAGAAGGGACTGAAAAACAGTGCAGCAGTCCCTGTCCCCAGAAGGTAAGCCAGAAGCACAAAAGGACAACACCAAAACTGTGAAACCCCAACATTGGGGGGAAAGGCAATATATTAAGCTCCTGGTACTACCCCAAAAGCTGTATGCTTTATTGATACAGGCTTTCACCTTATTTGCTTTTTTAACTTTTTTCTATTTTTACTTTTAAAGTTTCCACTTTAAACTTAAAAATTCATTCTCATGGTTTTTGTTCTTTTAATTTTTAACCCACTTTTTATCACAACATGATACTTAATACAACACTCCATAATAATTTCTTACCTTGAATTTTTTTTCAAACACATACCTGTGTTTTCTGTTGTAGTTGTTTGTTTTATCTGTTTTTTCATTTGTTTTATCTGTTTTTTCCCTTTCTTCTCCTTTATTTCCTTTATTTTTTCTTTTAAATATACATATAGTTATAAGCTTTAAGGTAATGCTACATCCCTATTCAATACTACCTCTATATATAAACCAGTTCTAATTCTCCCTATATGCTTAAAAAGTGGACTCCTCTAACAATAATAACAAGACAAACTCAGGAGGATCTGAAATACTTTCCTTGCCCACAAGGAGTGTCTGCCCTCACCCTCCCACCCTAGTCTGTCAGTGTTTCTGTGTAACTGTTTTTGCCTTTGTATTATATAAATACTGGTATTGGGGGTCATTCAGGTTGGGCTTAGCTTTTTGATCTCTTCATTTACTCTTGATGGTCTTTTCATTACCCTGTAGTAGTTTTGTACCATATAAATCCTACCACTGGGCCCCACTCTGGCAGGTTTTTTTTTTTTTTTCTTGCTTCCTTTCTCCCCATCTCTTTTCTCCTTCTTCTTCCTTTTCGGTGGTGAATTCTGGTTGCTCCAAAACCTTCCAGCGACCAATTCACCTGGATAGTGGCTGAGATATTTAGCTACACCCCCTCAACCACTCCTCGCCACAATGACTCGGAGGAGGAACAACCAACAGAAGAAGAACTCCGAGACTGCAGCTCTGGTCACAGAATTATTGGAAATAAACATAAACAATATGACAGAAATGGAATTCAGGGCAGCAATCATCCAAGCAATGGCTAATTTGGAAAAGAACATTAGTCTCAAAATGGAAGCCCTAATAACAGAAGTGAAAGCTGAGGTTAGAAAGGGTATTAATGAAATGCAATCTAATTTAAATATGCTAACAGCCAGAGTAAGTGAAGCTGAAGATCGTATCAGTGATTTAGAAGACAGATGGATTAAGAAGGAGAAGCAAGAGAAGTTTTGGAGCAAACAGCTAAAATTCCATGAAAACAGAATAAGGGAAACAAATGATGCCATGAAACGCTCCAATATCAGAATTATTGGAATCCCCGAAGGAGTTGAGAGAGAGAGAAGCCTAGAAGATATAGTTGAACAAATCATGGATGAAAATTTCCCTAATCAGGGGAATGAAACTAATGTTCATGTCCTAGAGGCAGAAAGGACACCCCCCAAGATCAATGAGGCCAGAAGAACCTCCAGGCACATAATTGTGAAATTCTTGAATCATAAAACCAAAGAATATGTCTTAAGGGCAGCTAGGGGAAAGCTATCCCTTACCTATAGAGGGAGGACCATCAGAATAATGTCAGACCTATCCACAGAAACCTGGCAAGCCAGAAAGGGTAGGCAAGACATATTCAGGAAATTACATGACAAAAATATGCAACCAAGGATAATGTACCCAGCAAGGTTGACTTTCAGAATGGAAGGAGAAATAAAGAGCTTCCAGGACCGCCAAGGTCTAAAAGATTATACAACTACCAAGCCAGCACTACAAGAAATACTAAGAGGGGTTCTATAAAAGAGAAATGAACACAAGAGTGACACAGAACAGAAATTTACAGAGGTAATCGATAGAAACATGAAATTCACAGGCAACATGATGTCAATACAAACATATCTATTAATAATCACTCTCAATGTGAATGGCCTAAATGCTCCAATAAAAAGGCACAGGGTTGCAGACTGGATAAAACGACAGGACCCATCCATATGCTGTTTACAAGAGACACATTTTTAATCTAAAGACACTTCCAGATTGAAAGTGAGGGGTGGAGGACCATCTTTCATGCCAATGGACCTCAAAAGAAAGCCGGGGTAGCAATTCTCATATCAGACAAATTGGATTTTAATCTAAAGACTATAGTCAGAGACACAGTAGGACACTACATCATTCTCAAAGGGTCTATACACCAAGGAGATCTAACTATTATAAATATTTATGCCCCCAACATGGGAGCAGCCAACTACATAAGCCAACTGTTAAGCAAAATAAAGGGTCATATTGATACGAACACATTAATTGTAGGAGATCTTAACACACCACTCTCAGCAATGGACAGATCATCTAAACAGAAAATCAACAAAGAAACAAGAGCCATGAATGACACATTGGACCAGATGGATCTCATACATATATTCAGAACATTTCATCCTAAAACAGCAGAATACTCATTCTTCTCGAGTGCACATGGAATGTTCTCTAGAATAGACCACACACTAGATCACAAATCAGGGCTCAACAGATACCAGAAGACTGAGATTATTCCCTGCATATTCTCTGACCACAATGCCTTGAAACTGGAACTCAACCACAACAAAAGGTTCAGAAGAAAATCAAAGACTTGGAAGCTAAAGACTGTCCTGCTCAAAAATCTGTGGATCAACCAGGAAATCAAAGAACTGAAACACTTCATGGAAACCAATGAGAATGAAGATACACCAATCCAAAACCTATGGGACACAGCAAAGGCAGTTCTAAGGGGAAAATACATAGCCATCCAAGCATCACTCAACAACAAAAAAAAAAAAGAAAAATCCCAAATAGAGTAACTTCCATTACTCCTTAAAGAACTGGAAAATCAACAACAAATAAACCAACCCCCCCCCAAAGACAGGAAATAATTAAGATTAGAGCAGAGATCAATGAATCAGAAACTAGAGATACAGTAGAACAAATCAATGAAACTAGAAGCTGATTCTTTGAAAGAATAAGATCAATAAACCATTGGTCAAACTAATCCAGAAGAAAAGGAAGAAGACCCAAATTAAATCATGATGAAAGGGGAGATATCACGACTAACACCAAGGAAATAGAAACAATCATCAGAAATTACTATCAACAATTATATGCCTATAAGTTTAACAACCTAGAAGATATGGATACATTTCTAGAAACCTATAAACTTCCAAGACTGAAACAGGAAGACATTGACAATCTGAATAGACCTATATCTAGTAACGAGATTGAAGCAGTAACAAATACCTCCCCAAAAACAAGAGTCCAGGACCAGACGGATTCCCTGGGGAATTCTACCAAACATTCAAAGAAATAACACCTATTCTCCTGAAGCTCTTTCAAAAAAATAGAAACAGAAGAAAAACTTCCAGACTCTTTCTATGAAGCCAGCATTACTCTAATCCCCAAACCAGACAAAGACCCCATCAAAAAGGAGAACTTCAGACCAATATCTCTGATGAATATGGATGCCAAGATTCTCAACAAGATCCTTGCTAACAGGATCCAACAATACATTAAAGGATTATCCACCATGGGGGTGCCTGGGTGGCTCAGTTGGTTAAGAGAGTGCCTTCAGCTCAGGTCATGATCCCGGAGACTCGGGATCGAGTCCCACATCGGGCTCCCTGCTCAGTGGGAAGCCTGCTTCTCCCTCTCTCAATCCCCTCTCTCACTTGTGTTCCCACTCTCACTGTGTTTCTCTCTGTCAAATAAATAAAATCTTTAAAAAAAAAATTATCCACCATGACCAGGTGGAATTTATCCCAGGGATGCCAGGGTGGTTCAACACTCGCAAATCAATCAACGTGATAGAACAAATCAATAAGAGAGAGAGAAGAACCACATAGTACTCTCAATTGATGCAGAAAAGGCATTTTACAAAATACAACATCCGTTCCTGATCAAAACTCTTCAAAGTATAGGGATAGAAGGAAAATTTCTCAACATCATCAAATCTATCTACGAAAAACCCATAGCGAATATCATTCTCAACGGGGAAAAACTGACAGCTTTCCCTCTGAGATCAGGAACAGACAAGGATGCCCACTCTCACCACTACTGTTCAACATAGTGTTAGAAGTCCTAGCAATAGCAATCAGACAATAGAAAGAAATAAAAGGTATTCGGCTTAGCAATAAGAAGTCAAACTCTCTCTCTTGCAGATGACATGATACTCTATGTGGAAAACCCAAAAGACTCTACTCCCAAACTACTAGAACTCATACAACAATTTGGTAATATGGCAGGATTCAAAATCAATGCACAAGGATCAGTTGCATTCTCATACACTAACAATGAAAATATAGAAAGGGAAATCAGAGAATCGATTCCATTTACTATAGCACCAAAAACCATAAGATACTTAGGAATAAACCTAACCAAAGAAGTAAAGGATCTGTACTTGAGGAACTACAGCACATTCATGAAAGTAATTGAAGAAGACACAAAAAGAAGGAGACCATTCCATGCTCATGGATCAGAAGAATAAACATTGTTAAAATGTCTATAGTGCCCAGAGCAATCTATACTTTCAATGCCATCCCGGTCAAAATTCCACCAACGTTCTTCAACGCGTTGGAACAAACAATCCTAAAATTTATATGGAACCAAAAAACACCCCGAATCGCTATGGAATTGCTGAAGAAGAAAAACAAAGCTGGGGGCCTCTCATTACCTGACTTCAGGCTTTATTACAAAGCTGTGATTACCAAGACAGCATGGTACTGGCACAAAAACAAAGAAATAGACCAATGGAACAGAGTAGAGAGTCCACATATAGACCGCAAATCTATGATCAAATCATCTTTGACAAAGCAGGAAAAAATATCCAGTGGAAAAAAGACAGTCTCTTCAATAAATGGTGCTGGGAAAACTGGACAGCTACGTATAGAAGAATGAAACTAGACCATTCTCTTACACCACACACAAAGGCAAACTCGAAATGGATGAAAGACCTCAATGTGAGGCAGGAATCCATCAAAATCCTGGAAAAGAACATATGCAGTAACCTCTTTGACAGTGGCAACAGCAACTTCTTTCAAGACACGTCTCCAAGGCAAAGGAAACAAAAGCAAAAATGAACTTCTGGGACTTCATCAAAATTAAAAGCTTCTGTACAGCAAAGGAAACAGTCAACAAAACAAAGAGGCAACCCACAGAATGGGAGAGGATATTTGCAAATGACACCACAGACAATGGGCTGATATCCAAGATCTATGAAGAACTGCTCAATCTCAACATCCAAAAAGAAGATGAACACATCAAAAAATGGGCAAGAGACATGAAGAGGCACTTCTCCATAGAAGATATACAAATGGCTAACAGACACATGAAAAGATGTTCATCGTCACTAGCTATCAGGGAAATTCAAATCAAAACCACACTGAGACACTGAGATACCACCTTACACCAGTCAGAATGGCGAAAATTAACAAGTCAGGAAACAAGTGTTGGAGAGGCTGTGGAGAAAGGGAAACCCTCTTACACTGTTGGTGGGAATGCAAGTTGGTACCGCTGCTTTGGAAAACAGTGTAGAGATTCCTTAAAAAATTAAAAATAGAACTACCCTCTGACCCTGCAATTCCACTATTTTTACCCCAAAGACACAGATGTAGTGAAAAGAAGGGCCATATGTACCCCAATGTTCATAGCAGCAATGGCCACAATTGCCAAATTGTGGAAAGAGCCAAGGTGTCCTTCAACAGATGGATGGATAAAGAAGATGTGGTACATATATATAATAGAATATTACGCCTCCATCAGAAAGGATGAATATCCAACTTTTGTAGCAACATGGACTGGATTGGAAGAGATTATGCTGAGTGAAATAAGCCAAGTAGAAAAAGTCAAGTATCACATGGTTTCACTTACTTGTGGTGCATAAGGGGTAATATAGAGGACAGTAGGAGAAGGAAAGGAAATGGGAAGTACAGTAATTCAGGGAGAGAAACGAAACATGAGAGACTTTGGACACAGAAACAACTGAGGGACTTGGAGGGAGGGGGTGGGACAATGGGTGAGCCTGTTGGTGGGAGGATGGGTGAGCCTGTTGGCGGGTACTGAGGGCACCTATTGCGTGGAGCCCTGGGTGTGGGGCATGGGCAATGAATCTTGGAACACTGAAAAAATAAAATAAATTTAAAGTAAAAAAAAAAGTTAAAGCTATTTCAGAGCTAATCATATGACTTATTTCCTTAACATTCTTAACCTTAATTAAATTCCTTTGTTTTTCTTTAATAAAAATATCCTGTAGCTCAAGCTAAAAAAAAAGTTATAAATTTAAAAATTCACTAAGCAGTATATATAAAATCCATACATTTTAATAAAAAATGAAAAAAACTGTGCTTTAAAGAAAAATGCTAGTCCAGTAATTCCCAGAAACAAAGACAGTCCAGAGCTTAGGGGCTAAACCAGGGAATTTGATTTCTCTTTTCTTTTGTTTTCCTCCACTGATAAGTAAGTAAATTTTCTTTACATGTCAGGAATAATGACGTTCTCCCCTCTCCCCACCCTACCCAAAAAGGCCTAGATTAATATCTAAAGCTGGTGGTAGTGTGAAGAATCTGGGACACTCAATCCACAGAGAAATTATATTGAAGTCTTGGACAATGGTGATCTGTGTTACATGATAGCAAACAATGGGCATTACTATTGCCTATAGCAAGAAGATAAAAAAGGAGCCTAATGAAATTTTACAAAACTAAACCTAGAGATGCCTGGGTGGTTCAGTCTGTTAAGTGGCTGCCTTCTGCTCAGGTTGTGATCACAGGATCCTGTGGTCGAGTCCCACATCAGACTCCCTGCTCAGCAAGGAGCCTGCTTCTCCCTTTCCCAATTCCCCTGCCTGTGCTCTCTGTCAAATAAATAAATAAATTTAAAAAGAAAAAAAAAAAAACCCTGAACTTATTTTCAAATTATTCCTGAGATATTTTCACTGGGTATAGGATTCTGGGTTGCCAGCTCTTTTCTTTTAGCACTTGAAAAACATTGTTATTTCCTTCTGACCACCATGTTTCTGATGAGAAATTTGCTGTCATTTCTACTGTTGTCCTCCTATAGGTGAGGTATATTGATGTAAAATTAACAGACCTTTTAGAATCTCTAGATGTAAGAGAGTTTTATTCCAGCCCAAGTTAGGACAAGCATGGGGTCGGGTTGGGTGGGGGTACACAAACTTCACAAAGAAGAGAGTGATCCTGCAAGGAACATTTGGTGTAGGGTTCTATACATCTTTTTACATTAAAACATTACAAATTATCAGAAACAAAGGACATTTCAGAACATTGCAGACCTTAAGTTTCTAGTACATGTAGGGCTGTATGACTTTATGGGAATCAAGGAAGTTTCTTTCCCTTATCTTTTGTGTTCAGAATGACCCATTTTGGTTACACAAAGCAGATGTACAATGTGTGCTTGAGCAGAAACAGACCCCAGGCTGTGAGGTTTTGTTGAGTCACTTTGACCTTGGTTAATGTTAAAGTATAGCTTCCAAGGGAAGAGAAGCTCCTGGGAGCCCAGGAGCAGGAGCCACAAACATTAAAAGTTGCAAATTTCCTTTATCAGGTATCAGTTCTTTCTGGATGCTGTCAAGATTTTTCCTTTGTCTTCAGTTTTCACAAATTTAACTATGATGCAAATTGGCATAGATTCTCTTCCCAAACTTTAATGACACAAATATTAGATATTTTGTGAAAATCTCATAATCCCCTATGGCTCTGTTTATTTTTAAATTTATTTTCTGTCTATTTTCTTTTTGTTGTTCAGATTGGGTAATTTTTATTACTCTTATCTTCAGGTTTACTGACTCTTTCCTCTATTTCCTACACTGCTTTTGAGCCCATCCACTACAGTTTTTATGTAGGTTCTTCCTTTTTTTTTTTTAATCTTCTATTGCATTGTTGAGACTTTCTCTTTCTTGAAGCTCCCTATTTTTAATTTTTTTTTCAAGTGTGTTTGTAATTTCTTGGTGCAGCATTTTATCAGTACTGCTTTAAAACCTTTGCCAGAGAGTTCTAACACCTCTGACATTTTACTGTTGGTATCTATTACTTGCCTTTTCTCGTTCAGTTTGAGATTTATTTCATTCTTGGTATGACAATTGGTTTTCAAACAAAACCTGGAATTTTTCATTCTATATAATTCTGTATCTTATTTAAAACTTTGGTTTTAAATATTGTCTGATACCACTAGAGCAGGGAAGAAGGGTTGTTACCCTGTTACTACCATGTCGTGGTAGAAATCCAGATTCCCTTCTTGGCCTGATCTGACAATGGATGGGAGAGAAGAGGTCCTCATTACCACTGGATGTAGACAGATGTTCCAGCTCTCCACATGGTCTGTAACGACACTGTGGTAGCTTTGGCCTCATTATTGCGGGGCAATGGTGAAAGTCCTGACTCTCCCTATGGTATCCACTGACAATGTGGGGGTAGGAGAAAGCTTGTCATTGGTGATAGGGATGAAAGTCCAGTCTCTCCACATGGGCTTCTCTAATACCCCCCAAGCAGGATGTTGAGGCACCTCATTCAGCCTGAGGGCAGAAGTTTAGGCTCCTCACTTAGCCTTTGCTTCTTGGATGACCCACAGTTCTTTGTGAGATATTTTGCTGGAGTAGAGCAGTCATTTTCTCAAAGTTTTCGATCTTGCCAGGCTTCCCCTTCCTTCCTGTTTTGCCTAGCGCCAGCAGCCTTTTCCTGAAACTTTTGTTGTTTGTGTTTACCGGGAATTTCTGAGTTGCTGGATTCCTTAATTCTGTAATATATGAGGAAAAAAAACACAGTGTATCTACCATCTTGTTAATTCTTGAGTCGCAAGGTCCCTAGCCTGTCTGTCTCTTTTTTTTAACCTTTCAGAGCCATCTTGTGTTTTATAGATAATGGCTTAGCCAAGCCTATTTTATCTTTTATTTTATTTCCTTTGTGCTTAAGTCTAAAGATCTCTGAATCCTAATACACCTAGAATAGAATCTGGGTATGGTTGTTTTAAAATATGTCCACAAGACTTCATGATGTATTACAAAACTATAATCATCAACACGGTACGGTGCTGGCACAAAAACAGACACATATATCGGTGGAACAGAATAGAGGACCCAAAAATGTTGCAAATGGAAAAATTTCATTCTTTATGGTGGCTGAGTAGTATTCCATTGTACATATACCAAATCTTTGGCCATTCCTTTCTTGATAGATGTCTGGGCTGTGGCCAACTATTCTTCGACAAAGCAGGAAAGACTATCCAATGGAAAAAAAATAGTCTCTTCAATAAATGGTGTTGGGAAACTTGGACAGCCACATGCAGAAAAATGAAACTGGACCACTATCTTACACCATCCATAAAAATAAACTTAAAATGGATGAAAGACCTCAGTGTGAGACAGGAATCCAACAGAATCCTAAAGGAGAACACAGGCAACAACCTCTGTGACTTTGGCTGCAGCTCTCTGTGTTCCCCCTCTCTGCCAAATAAATAAGTAAAATCTTTAAAAACAAAACAAAACTGCTCACTAAATCTAGCCCGCAATTAAGGGAAAGAGAATTAGTCTCTACTTCTTGAAGGGAGGAATGTCAAAATTCTTGTGGACATACTTATTTAAATTCAATTTAGTTAATTTATACAGTGTTACTAATTTTGGGGTAGAATCCAGTGATTCCTCAGTTGCCTGTAACACCCACTGCTCGTTATATCACATGCCCTTCTTAATGCCCATCACCCAGCTACCCCATCCCCCCACCAACCTCCTCTTGCTTCTTGCTAGACATGTCTCCAAAGGCAAAAGAATCAAAAGCAAAGATGAGCTATGGCAACATCATCAAGTTAAAAAGCTTTTGCATGGCAAAGGAAAGGCAACTAAAAAGCAGTCTACAGAATAGGGAAGCTAGTTGCAAATGTCTTATCAAATAAAGGGTTAATGTCCAAAGTTTATAAAGAACTCATCAAGCTTAACACCTGCTATTCCTGGGTGGCTCAGTTGTTTAGGTGTCTGCCTTCTGCTCAGGTCATGATCTCAGGGTCCTAGGATTGAGTCCCAAGGCCGGCTCCCTGCTCAGCAGGAAGTCTGCTTTTCCCTCTCCCTCTGCCTTCCCCCCTGCTGATGCTCTCTCTCTCAAATAAAACATCTTAAAAAAAAATGTAAGTCAAAACCAAAATGAGATATCACATCACACCAGTCAGAATGGCTAAAATTAACAAGTCAGGTAACAATAGATGTTGGCAAGGATGTGGAGAAAAGGGAACCCTCCCACACTGTTGGTGGGAATGCAAACTAGTACAGTCACTCTGGAAAACAGTATGGAGGTTCCTCAAAAAGGTAAAAATAGAACTATCTTATGACTGAGCAATTGCACTAAGTATTTACCCAAAGGACACAAACATTGTGATTCAGAGGGGCACATGCACCCCATTGTTTATAGTAGCAATGTTCAAACTAGCCAAACTATGGAAAGGGCCCAGACATCTATTGAGAGAGGAATGGCCAAAGATGCAGTATATGTACAATGGAATACGACTCAGCCACCATAAAGAATGAGATTTTTCCATTTGCAATGACATGGATGGAACTTGAGGGTATTATGCTAAGTGAAATAAGCCAGAGAAAGACAAACACCATATGATTTCACCTTTTATGGGATTTAAGAAACAAAATAGATACGGGAAGGGAAAATTAAATAAGATGAAAACAGAGAGGAAGGCAAACCATAAGAGACACTTAACTTCAGGAAACAAATGAAGGGTTGCTGGAGGGATGGGGTAGCTGGGTGATGGGCATTAAGAAGGGCATGTGCAGTAATGAGCAGTGGGTGTTACAGGCAACTGAGGAATCACTGGATTCTACCCCAAAACTAGTAACACTGTATAAATTAACTAAATTGAATTTAAATAAATAAATATGTCCATAAGAATTTTGACACTCCTCCCTTTAAGAAGTAGAGACTAATTCTCTTTCCCTTAATTGTGGGTTAGATTTAGAGAGTAGTTTTGTTTTTTGTTTTTAAATATTTTCTTTAATTATTTGACAGAGAGAGACAGCAAGAGAGGGAACAAAAGCAGGGGGAACAGGAGAGGGAGAAGCAGGCTTCCCGAAGAGCAAGGGCCCGATGCTGAGCTCAATCCCAGGACACTGGGATCTTGACCTGAGCTGAAGACAGACACTTAAGGACTGAACCACCCAGAGACTCCTGATGAGTAGTTTTTAACTAGTCTCCCTCCCTCCTCCCTAGTTCTATGCAACCACTAATTTACTTCTGTGCTATAGATGTGCTATTTCCAGACACCTCATATAAATGGACTCATGCAATATCTGGTCTTTTGTAACTAGCATCTGCCACTTAGCATAATGTTTTCAAGATTCATTGATGTTGTAGCATGTATCAACACTTCATTCCTTTTTATTACTGAATAATATTTCATCATTTCAAGATATCACATGTTATTTATTCATTCATCTGTTAATGGGCATTTTGGTGTTTTCACTTTTTGGCTGTTACGAGTTATGCTACTACAAACATTTGTAAACAAGTTGCTATGTGGATATGTTTTCATGTCTCTTGAGTATATACCTAGGAGTGAAATTTCTGGGCCACACCAGCAAATTTATGTTTAACATTTTGAAAAACTGTCAAACTGTTTTCTAAAGCAGCTTCACCATTTCTACCAGCAGTGCATGACAGTTCCAACTTGTTCACATCTCTACCAATGCTAATTATTATCTGTATTTTTTATTATAGCCCTCCTGGTTAGTGTAAAGTGCTATCTCTTGAGCTTTTGATCTGCCTTTCCCCTTGTGGCTAATTATGTTATTTTTCATGTTTTCATTGCCCATTTATTTATCTTCTATGAAATATCTATTCAGATCCTTTGCCCATTTAAAAAATTGGTTGTCTTTTATTTTTAAAGATTTTTACATTTTTGAGAGAGACAGAGAAAGAGCGAGAATGAGGGGGGAAGGGGCAGAGAGAGACAAAGCAGACTGCCCACTGAGCAGGGAGCCTGACTCAGGGCCTGATTCCAGGAGCCTGAGATCATGATCTGAGCCAAAGGCAGATGCTTAACTGACTGAGCCATCCAGGTGCCCCATTATTTGTCTTTTTATTTGCTAAGAGGTAAATATTCTTTACATATTCCTCATTATTTAATTCTTCATATTTTATTTTACTTTATATACTTTATTATTATATTTTTAATTTTAGTTTTAGATTTTATTTATTTATTTGTCAGAGAGAGAGAGAGCACAAGTAGAGGGGAGCAGAAGGCAGAGGGAGAAGCAGGCTGCCTGCTGACAAAGAGCCTGAGGCAAGACTTGATCCTCGGACCCTGGGACCATGACCCCAGCTGCAGGCAGATGCTTAACAGACTAAGACAGCCAGGCCTCCTGTTATGCTTTATATTTTAGATGCAGGATACAAGTTCTTTATTAGGTACATGATTTCCAAACATTTTCTCACATTCTGTGGGTTTTTTCACTTTCTTTCTACATTGATTGATGTATATTGATCTTGTATCCTAAAACTTTATTGAACTTGTTTATTATTTCTAATAGTTTTTAGTGGATTCCTTAGGATTTTTTATATACAAGATCATGTCATCTGCATGATTTTACTCCTTCCTTTTCAATCTGGATGTTTTTTATATTTTTTTCTTGCCTAACTGCCCTGGCTAGAACCGCCAGGGCAGTGTTGATTGGAAGTGGCAAGAACAGACATCTTTATCTTGTTCCTGCTCTAAGGGAGCAACCATTAGGTCTTTCACCATTAATAATGTTAGCTGTGGGCTCTTCAGAGGTGTCCTTGATTAGGTAGTTGGATTATGGATTTTGCTGAAACATGTATTTAAATCATATGCTACAAGAGCAGTGTAGAGTATCACTCAGCTAGTGAGACTAGTAAAAAAAATAAGCTTTAAAATCCCCACATGCCTTTATTTTCTAATCTTGTTTTATGAAGGCATTTTGGGGGCAAGATTATATGATAGAGTTGCATACCTCATCTGAAGCTTGGTCCTTTCAGTATCCAATTTTGGTACAGAGGCTTATGAAAACACAAAATACCTGTCCAAAGCCAAGAAAAATTGAAAAGAATTAAAACATTACTGGAATCTCTCAAAGACTATCAAATAGGATCCAATTCAAATTCTAAGAAAAAAGTTTAAAAATCTTTCTTTCTTCATTCCTGTCTCATTCAGTCTCTCATAAGAACCCACAATTAAGGTCTCCCTTTTTCCCCCCAGTCTCTGCCTTTCCGTATCTGAACATATACCTTTTGGAGAGAAATTGCCCATTTGTGACCCATAGGCCAAATGTGGTCTATGCCTGCATTTCATTTGATAAAACATTTTAAACATAAATTTAATTAGTTGTTAAGATTTATAAATTAGGAAATGGCACCAAAAGAATCTATGTATCTGATTTCCCTTGAAAAATTTGAGTCTGGGGAAAAAAAGAAAAATCTGAGTTTGGCAAAATGTGGCCTGCACTTTACCACTAAATGGTAGTGAATACTGAGTACCTCCTACAAATATGATGTCTTCTCGTTTGCTACAGTCTTTATCACTCTCTATTGTGTTATACATAGCCAATTTTACTATTTATGATATAGGCTTTTAGCCTCTGTAGACGTTGGAATTCATGACCTTTTAATGCTATCCTGTCCAATGCATACTAATTACATTCTCTCAGATTCCTTCCAATTTTGCAACTTTTTTATTTATTATACTGAGTAGTAAAACAAAAGTTCTGAAAGTATCCTTTGACAACTATCTAGAGCGCCGAGGTAAGTTGTGGCCTTTTGGACCCTATAAGCATATTAAAATTCCTATGGAGATCTTTATCTGATAAAAAGGAGGGGAAAAATCAAACAACTGGTTACAATAATTTTGTATATGGAAGATCTCTTTCAGGTAAGAAAAGCCCATCTCAGAGAGATTAAAAGGGAAAAATGCTGGGCAGTTGGTGCCTACTGTTACAAAAGCATTGATTTACCAAATACGCCTTTCTGGAAAAAGGAAGAGGGTATGGAGAAAGAAAACAGATGTTATAGTAACATCAAAAGGACCTATAAAAAACAATTACAATGTCAAGGACTTAACATAAATGATATACATACCTTAATTGATGAATTAACAACTGTTATTTTCTCTGGAAGTGGCTACTGTAGCCTTACATAAATCCTTGCCTGTGGGGAAAAAAAAACCTGTGCTTACTTCAGTCTGTTTCTGTACTCTGACCTTTAAATCTTTATTTGTATTTCAATTATCTTAGAATAACTGGGTCAACTTTGTAGTATTTAATGTTTACTACAATTAGTCTTTCTAAAACATAAGAACTCCCACCTCTTCAATAGTGACAGATTCAATTAACAGGTCAACCTAAAAACAAGACTACAAAAATCAAAAGCTGCATTTGGAATACATGTATATGTTTGGGTTTTTGGATTACATTTCAGCAATCCCCTACCTAACAAGAGAATGTAACAATATGTATATGTTTCATAAAACAGAGTAAAAGCTGGTTTCCTAAATATGGTTATATAAGTAGCCTCAGTTTCTTTTTAACCACTAATTGTTAAAAAACAGATCTATTTAATAATAATAATACTTCATTTTTGATTGGTTACACTATTGTCATGTCAGATGGAACCCAATAATTTGGACCAGAGGTTAGTATATTATACCTCTATGAATTCATTAAAAATAAACAAGAGGGCGCCTGGGTGGTTGGGCGACTGCCTTCGGCTCAGGTCATGATCCCAGAGACCTGGGATCGGGATCGAGTCCCGCATCGGGCTCCCTGCTCAGCGGAAGGCCTACTTCTCCCTCTCTCACTCCCCCTGCTTGTGTTCCCCCTCTGGCTGTGTTTCTCTCTGTCAAATAAATAAAAATCTTAAAAAAAAATAAAATAAAATAAACAAGAAAATTTTATTTTATCATTTGTTCATTTGTGTTCTTTCTTCAAGACTATTTGTTTTGTTTGTTTTTTAAGATTATCTATTTTTTAGAGACAGAGAGAAAGAGAGAGAAGCACTAGTGTCCGTGCAAGAGGGAGAGGGTCAAGCAGACTCCCGGATGAATGCAGGGCTCAACAAGGGGGTTGATTCCAGGACCCCAGATCATGAACTGAGCCAAAGTCAGAGCTTAACCAACTGAGCCATCCAGGTGCCCAAGCTTATTTGCTAATATTTGATATGTGGAGCAAAGTAAACAGTGTGTGTACTTAAACACATACATATATAGACTCATAAGAGTTGATAATATTAAGTCTTAGTTTGTCAATACAAAATGAATAGTCTTTCAGAATTTCTCAAAGAGAGTGGGGCACCTGGGTGGCTCGGTAGTTAAGTGACTGCCCTTGGCTCAGGTCATGACCCCGGAGAACCCCGATGGAACCCTGCATTGAGCCCTGCATGGAGCCCCACATCAGCAGGAAGACTGCTTCTCCCTCTCTCACTCCCTCTGCTTGTGTTCTCTCTCTCTCTCTCTCTCTCTCTCTTCTCCCTCTCTCACTCCCTCTGCTTGTGTTCTCTCTCTCTCTCTCTCTCTCTCTCTCTCACTGTTTCTCTGTCAAATAAATAAAATCTTAAAAGAAAAAAAGGATTTCTCAGAGAGAAAGAGTTTTACTCCATTTCAAATTAGGACAGCTGCCCAGATGCCCAATTTTCATAAAGAAGAAAGTGCTCCAGGGAAGGAACATTTAATGTAGGATTATATACAGTTTACATAAAAAAACTACAAATCATTAAATAAAAGACATACCAGAAAGAAACAGACTTTATCTTAAGCTTAATACATGCAGGGCTGCATGACCTTAATCTTATGGGAACCAGGGAGGCATTTTGTTTTTGTTTGTTTGTTTTTTAATTCTTTTCTTCATGTATGAAAAGCTCCTTTTTAGGTTATTAACAAACAAAGCAGATGTACAGTATGTGCTCAGGGCAGAAATTGACCCCACGCTTTGAGATTTTTGCTAACTCTGGTAAATGTTAATGTATGTTTTCCCTGAGAGCCCATGAGCAGGCCCACAAATATTAAAGTTGAAAATTTCCCTTTATTTATAATTCTCACTAATATTTTCTCCTATAAAACTCCTTATAGTGCCTTGCCCCACAAAGAGTTTGAGATTTAGAATACTGAACCATCCCCACACACACATCCCCACACCCTCACTCCTGTCTTTAGCATACATTTGGCTAAAATTTACTCCTACACAATGGCCACCACACCGGATTTTGAAAACTCTAAAATCCCATTGGTTGCAAACACTGGGGACAACAAATGTGTAACAGGTAATGCCTTGCCCCATCTTTCCTGTCCTAGTCCATGTGCCCTGTTCCTCACTACCAATCAAAGTGCTTAGATTTCGTATCTAACAATAAATTCCCAGGAACCTAGAAATCCTCTATGTCTATAAAGAAAACTCGAGCTTGTGAGAAAAGTGAGAATCCCTTCATTTAGGGCTCAAAGAACTATAAAAATTTTACCAGAAAGGTGAGCCTACCGAAACGGGAGCATAGTATACTCAGAACTCTACCCAGTCCCTGGAAAACGACCTTCGGGCCACTCCCGCTGCCGTGCGTAAGATACAACTGCCGCCCTCCCTTCGGAGTCCTTAGTTCAGTCCCTCATTCTGCGCTCCTCTCCAGCTCTTTGCCCGACTTCCGTTCGAACCTCCCGCATAGCGGAACCCACCAATCACAAACGTCTTTCCTTGGGCCAGCCCCCCCCCCTCCGGCTCCCGGAGCCCAGTCCAATTTCTTGTACACCCCTCCCTCCCTCACGCACGCTGCGCGCGGACGCCGGCTTCTGACGCGGTCGTAGCCCTGGCGCCCAGTCCCGCCCTG
The DNA here is from genome assembly GCA_004023965.1 of Spilogale gracilis. Taxonomy (NCBI): domain Eukaryota; kingdom Metazoa; phylum Chordata; class Mammalia; order Carnivora; family Mephitidae; genus Spilogale; species Spilogale gracilis. The sequence continues at coordinate 62,702 of PITA01002915.1, forward strand.
GCCGCTCCCGCGGACCGTTGGGCAGCTTGCCGAAGTCCCTCCCTCAGGACCTCCCCCCACCCTGAACCGCTCTCGCGGCAGCGACCCATGTGGGAGTTCAGGCTCCTGCGGTCGCCGCCGCCGTTGCTGCTCCTCTTGCCGCAGCTCAGCCTCGGAATCGCCGCGTCCCGCTCGCAGGCCGTAACCATGAACCTGGGCGGCGGCAGTGGTGCGCGATGCTCCCCGTCGGCGGAGGGACGCCGGCCGCAGTGTCTGCAGCTGTCCACGGTGCCGGGAGCTGACCCCCATCGCAGCAACGAGTTGCTCCTGCTGGCGGCGGAGACGGCGGGGGAGGGACCGGAACGGCGTGCCCTCTCTGGGGACCGAGCAAAGGAGGAGCCGCAGCCGGCGCCCCAGCATCACGTTCTCTACTTCCCTGGGGATGTGCAGGTAACTTGGGGCCTGCCTGGACACCTGTTCCTTCCTCGTGTGCATATGCGAATTCCCACAGTTTCCGCCTTGTCCTAGTGCCGGGTTCCTTGCCTCTCCTGAACACACCCACACATGCACACGGCGTGGCTCTTGCGTTGTTACTCCACGAAATCCAAAACCGTCCCTGCCACGCCCCTGACCCCCTGCTTTTGGAGCCCCAGAGGGAAGGTGTCCTTGGAGGGTTACGGCCGACCTCGGAAGTGCCAGCTGTTAGTCCAGGCTTCGAGGGGGTGGATTTTGAGATAGAACGAATGAGGCACATCATGTATATTCATTCTATAGCTTGGTTTCTCTGAGGTGCGCGCGCGAGCGTGTGTTTCAGGATGGCTTTTAAATTTGCACGCGGTGTTCCAAAAACGCTGGCAGTAATTAAAAAAGCGAACAAGTAAAAAAAAAATTATAAGGGTAAGACACCTTTAGTAATCTAGAAAAGGAGGGTGGGTGGAAGAAAAGTGTCATTAATTGCTAAGCATGTCAATGTTTTGTGCTCACTTAAATTCTGTACTTTTGTGTGTGATTTTATCTTTATTATTAATTTTATATATTCAGACAGATATTCGTGAATGTATTGTCCTGGAAAGCTGGGTTTTAATTTAGATCTTAATCCAGAACTATGTTGTCTTATTCGGTAGCCATTAGTTATATGTGACTATTTAACTTAAATTAAATAAAAAAACCAGTTCCTCAGTTGTACCAGCAGCATTTCAAGTGCTTAAATACCTAAGGTCTGTTTGTGTGTGCCCTAATGGACAGAGCAGATACAGAGCATTTTCACAGAACATTTCCATCATCACAAAAAATTCTGTTGAGTGGTGCTGGTGTAGACAGGTAGAGCTAAAATATGGCTAGATGTGTTTCTTATACCATTAAGCAGTATTAGTTTATTGTTTTTTAAATTGGTGCTTTAAAATGATATAGTTACAAATTTTGTGCCCTGTGTCAAATGATTAAGATATGTGTAGTTTTTTTCTCTTGTTCTTAAAATAATTAACTGGACTGATGGCTGATAACAGCTGTGAAAACTGATATTTAGATTTAACAGAAGACACTCAGTTAATGCTCTGTTGCTCAGTTTGGGAAAACACGATGACATTACTGATGGCAACTTGCAGAGATTTGAGGAACAGCTACTGTGTGCATCTATCATGATAATGATGACGGTGATATCCACTTTTTGGATAGTGATACAGTGTTGATTTATGCAGAGTATGAAGTGCTTTAAAAACCCAGGTCCTTTAGAGAAGAATAAGATAATGCATCAAAAGACTTTGGCCAGATTGCCTAGTTTTGGACCCTGATTCTGCACTTTTTACCTATGAATTCTCTGGCCAGTAGCAGCTACCTCAACTATAAAATAGGAATAATAATTTATAGGATATCAGTGAGGACTAAAGAGATGAATACCTAATAAGTAACAGTTCCTTCTCTTGTTTCTGATGACCTTTTGTATTGGGCTACCTTCGTGCTCAGTTTGTGGACTTTTCTCCTCTAGCTTTACTCCCTTAGTGATCTCTTTGAGTCTTGTAGTTTTATATTCTACCTGTACTCTGATGACCTTCAACATTTGCGTATCTAGCCTAGATAGATTCCTGGAACTTTAGACTTAACCTATTGCCTGCACGGTATTTCCTTTTGGATATTTAATAGATATCTCAAACATATAATCTCTGGATCTTTGCTTTTAAATCTGTTCTTCCTTCAGTCTTCCTCATCTCAGTTAATGGAAATTCTTTTTTAGTTGCTGAAGTTAGAAATCTCGAAGTTATCTATTAGTAGTCTCTCTTTCACACCTCATACCTCCATCAACAAATAAAGTTGCTTCCCCTTCTAAATTTTTCTGGAATTTTTCAGATGAATCAGTTTAAAAGTAAGTCCAGTCATGCCACACCACTGCTCAAAACTCTGTAGTGGCTTTCCAAGTCACTCAGAGTAACAACCAGAGAATCTTGATGTTTTGAAGGGCTCTGCAGTATCTTCACCTTTTCTCACTCTGTTGCTTTTCTGATTGTCTCCGTTTTCTGCCTGGAACAGTCTTCCTGCATATATCTGTAGGATTCATTACCTTACCTGTTTTGAGTCTGCTCAAAAGTTGCCTTCCCAGTGAGGCCTTTTCTGACCACCCTATTTAGTAATCACATGTATCCATGGGATCCCTGTCAGCTTTTCTCTTTTATTTTTACTCATTTCATTTACTGTATTACTCATTTTGGTTTTGGTCTGTCTTCCAGCACTACAGTATAAGCTTCATGTCTGTTTTTTTCACTAATGTATCTGTGTGAATGGATACATGCCAATGACTGGCATGTAGTAGGTAACTTGTTGAATGAATGAATGAATATATGTAAGTTGCCCTGAGCAGTGCAGGAAGTGCTTGATAAATCTTGGCTATTCTATGAAATGCTTTGGGCTCAGATTTCCTTATCTTTGTACTTGATTTTTATGAGCCTCATGTTTATCCATGTGAAATTTACTGTTAAATACACCTCATCTTATTAGTGTATTGAATCTTTTATAGAACCATTATTCTGGTTTGTATCCTATATAAGTTATATCCTATATAAGAGTAAATAAGTGTACTTTGTGTGTCTTTATTCTTAATTTGGAGAAATACTGAACAGAATTGGGCCAACAGCATTTTGTAGGGTACCATTATAAGCTTTACCTCATGCTAACACTGACTTACTATTTGGTATCAGATCTGGTTGTCCATGTGATTTTAAATTTTAATTACCATTACTTTCTTGATGTTCCTTTTGCAATCATTTTGTTGTTGTGTGTCCTTTTTTATTCTATACTTTTTATTTTCTCATTTGAATTAATAGGGGAGCTGAGAACATAGTAATTCATATTTCTTTAGGTACTTTGGTGTTTTTTTTAATCCATTGCTAATGATTTTGGAGGGGGAATCAGGATTTTTTAAAATAAGCTCTCTCCAATTTTCTTATCTTGGTTTTAAATCTTAGGATATAAAATGATACTTTTTTTTAAAGTATAAGCTTACAATTTGATGACTTTTGACAAATGCTACAATTATGTAATCAATGCCACAGTCATGTTACACAAGATCTCCCTCACCCTAAAAAGGACCCTCATGTCCCACTTCTGTCAGTCTCTTTTCTCAGCCCCAGGCAACCAATGATCTGCTTTTTTTCACTGTAGTTTTACCTTTTCTAGATTTTCATGAATTTGGAATCAGTATGTGGTCTTGTGTCCAGCTTCTTTCACTTAGTATATAATGCTTTGAAATTCATTCTTACTGTTGTCTGTATCAATAGTATGTTCCTTTTTATTACTAAGTAGTTTTCTATGTATGGATATACAGTTAGCTTATTCATTTAGCACTTGGTGAATATTTGGGTCATTTCCAATTTTACCTTTAAAAAGTTTTTGTTTTCCTAAAGGCTAACATATATAGATTACTGTGCAGTGAGTGTATGTCCTGGCGAGTAAAGACTCACTTCTCCTGTGTCATGCCTTTACTATTCACACTACTGCCACGCTCATAACACTCCTGAAACCTAATATGTGGGGGTTCTCCCCATACCAGGTGATGCTCTGTGACAACAGCTGCGTATCATGGTACTCAATTCTGACAGGATCTACACCAGGGTTATTGTTACATTTCACGAGTTAAGGGCTCAGTCCTGCAAGATTGCCCTCTGCTCCAGATGCCAGTCGCAAGTCCCAGGTTGTAACCTGTGCTGTTTCTGACTGGCTGTAAATTGGGGTTGCCATGATACCCTCCTTGGGTTCAGTTAATCTGCAAAAGTGACTCATAGAACTTAGGAAAACAGCATACTTACCGTTTACCCACTTACTATGAAAGGATATGATAAAGGATAGAGATGAACATCTAGATGGAAGAGATGCATAGGGTATGTGGGAAGGGGTGTGGAACTCTCAAAGCTCTCTCTCAGTGCCCCACTTCCCTAGAACCTCCATGTGTTCACCAACCTAGAAGTTACCTGAACCCATACTTGGGGGATTTTTTTATGGAGGCTTCATTGCATAGTCACAATCAATCATTAATTTCCATTTCCAGCCCCTCTTTGGAGAATGGGGAGTGGGACAGAAAGTTTCAAACTTGTAATCATGCCTTGGGCTTTCTGGTTGACCACTTCCTATCCAGGAACCCACCAAAAGTTACCTCATTAGAAAAAAGATGTTCCTGTCACCAGGAAATTCTAAGGGTTTTAGGAGTTCTGTGCCAGGAACAGGAGCAGATATAAATACATGTATTCTATTATTTCACACTTGATCTTGTGCCCTGGGGCTTTCTGTGCTCTTGTCAGGCAGCCTTCTTAATCTAGATCCTGTTATGGTCCTTCTAGCTTGCTTACTTGGGATGTCTACTTTTATGCTCAGCAGAGATGCCCCCTTCTGCCCTTTTTGATGGAAGTACAGTTCATATCCAATATAGTTATCCTCACTCTGCTATAAGAATAACCCACGTAGCTTGAAACTTAATCACAAATGTCCCCAAGCTGTTGAGGATACATGCACGTCAAGTTTTTCTGAGAATCTTTTGTACCTTTACTTTAGAAGTAGTGTGGGGTGGGCCTGTAAGTTTTTGCAGGTAGCAAGCATCTACCTGTGAAATAAGCACCCCTTAATCTCTCCAAGAGATTGTTTTGCCACTTGCCTCACTGGTGATGAGGAGAAGCATCATGCTCCCTGCAAGCATTCCCCACTACAAGGCAAATAAGTGCATTACATTCCCAAATGGGATGAAAATTCTCATACAAAACACTCTCTTTCTACAGTCTTACTGTAATAGCTGCAGTGGCAGAACCAGTTTTGGCTACCTGTTAGCAAGTCCTATGGGGATGTCTTGTGTCCCTTTTTAGAATATGGGAATATTTATCCACTGTTTTGAGATCTGGGTTTTGATACAACAGTAACAATACTATTTTTATATTTTAGTGCACACAGTTCCTTGGTATAAACATTTCCCCCTCTGATCATGTAACCTAGGGCTAAACAAAGCAAATACCAAGTTTTTAGATTACTTCCTATGTGGTAGAGACTAAACTGAGAATTGTAGACTCTTGAGTTCATTTTGGCTCATTAACCAAATAACTATAATAGAAATAACTATTTAGTTTCTAGGACCTCAGTTTCCTTAGCTATAAAAAGGATTTAGATGAGCCCTTTGAGATCTAAGTTCCTATTTTAATTTTATATCACAAATCTGTGCAGAGGGCAGTAGCAGAATCCATATAAAGTTAAATGATAGCCTTCTGGGAGTAAATATTTTTTTAACATCTATGACAAACTTAATATTAATGAGATTATGAACTATTAAGAAGGACTTGAGCATCCAACTGGGAAAATATTAAAGGACATGAACAGAGAATTAACAAAAGTAAAAAATGAAAAATTGTCAGTAAACAGTTTGGGAATCAAAATATGCAAATTAAATCAAAAGTAAGGTATTTTATCATAGTAGTGAAGATTTTTTTATAAATGAATGCTAATAGCCAGTGTGGGTAATGTGGGTTAATTCTTGTATACTTCCAGTGAGAATGGAAATTGATATTAATCTTTTTGATGGGAAACCTAAACATTTTGATGCAAATATATATTTAATGATATGGAACCATGCCTATAATATATTATTAAGGGAAAACTATATGTATAAGCTTGCTGAAGGAGAAGTAAGAATACTGTCTTATATATGTATTTACAAATGTGTATGTATACTAACGAAAACTAGAATGCTAGACTCTAAAATTTTAATAATGATTATTTCTAATTAATGGCTTTATGGATGGCTTTTCTGTCTTCCTTATACCTTTGTATATAGACTAAATTTTTGTAGTGAATATTACTTTCATTAGTTTCAGATTTTTAATGGAAAATATGTGTATTGTTAAAAATACATCGAAAAGTCTCCTGGGCACCTGGGTGGCTCAGTGGGTTAAAGCCTCTGCCTTCAGCTCAGGTCATGATCTCAGGGTCCTGGGATCAAGGCCCGCATAGGGCTCTCTGCTGGGCAGGGAGCCTGTTTCCTCCTCTCTCTGTCTGCCTCTCTGCCTACTTGTGATCTCTCTCTGTCAAATAAATAAATAAAATCTTTAAAAAAAGAAAGAAAGAAAAGTAAGTCTCCTTTTCATCCCAGTCTTTCCAGTCTCCCATTTCTCTTCCCCAAGGTTACCCACTGTTGCTGATTTATGTGTTCTTCCACAGACATTCTGTGCTGATGCAACTTTTTTTTTAAGATTTCTCACGTGAGTGTGCACATACACACGTGCCCACTCGGGGAGGGGGTGCAGAGGGAGAGGGTAGATCCTGACTTGTGGCTGATCTCAGGACCCTGAGATCATGACCTGAGTGGAATCGAGAGACGGATCTTCAACCAACTGAGCCACCCCGGTCCCCTGCAAAAAAAAAAAAAATTTTTTTTTTCTTTAAACACAAATGGTAGCATAGCTTACCGGGTTTTTTAGCCCTTATTTTACAATGCATATGAGTACTCATAGACCTGCTTCATTCTTCTGAAACAAATAAATAACCTTATACATGTTTATTTATGCATATATGCAAGTATATCACTGAGATAATATTCCTAGAAGTGGAATCACTATGTCAGAAGAGAAGTACATTTTAAATTGTTCAACATAGATAGTATATGGCTGTTAGAAATAAAGGAAAATCACAACTGTTTTTCTTTCTCTCACACCCTGTATCCAGTCAATCAGCAAATGCTGTTGACTCTACTTTCAAAATATATTCAGAGTCTGACCACTTCTTACCACTTTAATTTCTACTACTACTCTTGTTCAAGCCCCCTTCTTCCATCAGAATTAGACTTTAGGAACCTTCTGCTGGTCTTCCTGTTTCAACTCCTAACCCTTCAACAGAGGAGAAGAGTAATCCTTTCAAAACATAAATTGCATCAGCCCTCTGCTCCAAGCAAAGGCCAAAGTCCTCATACCACCACCCTCTCTCCCCAACAATCTTTCTGACCTTGGCAATCACTTTTTCTTGTTCGTTTTTTTTTTTTTTAATTTTATTTATTTCACACACACACAGTGCACATGCACAAGCAGTGGGGGTAGGCAGAGGGAGAGGGAAAAGCCCAGGCTCCATGACCTGAGCTGAAGGCAGATGCCTAACTGACTGAGCCACCTAGGTGCCCCCACTTTCTTTCTGTTCACACTACAGGACCTAACTCTAGTCTCACTGCTGTATCTTCTCTATACCAGACATGCTTATGCTTCAGGGCCTTGCAGTTCCTTTTGCCTGAAATAGCATGATTGACTTCCTTGATTCCTTCAGGTACTTGTCAACTATCATCTTATTGGAGACCACACTAGGTTTCAAATAATAATCTTCCATCCTCTCCAAAACCTTGTATTCCTTTTGCCCTGCTTTTTAAAAATTATACTCCATTGCATTTAACCACCATCTTAATATTTTGTGCTATTACCCACTTGTGGCTATTGATCACTTGAAATGCTAATCAAGGAATGAAATTTTTAATTATATTTAACTTTAAATTTAAATCTAAAAACTGATAGTTCAGTTCCTAGAAAACTTTTAAGTATATTTGAACAACTTGGATAGGTGAATCTACTTTTTCAACTGTAAATTTTATGAAATCTAAATTCAGATCCAGTATCACCAGTGAAAATTTACCATCCAAATTGAGATGTGCTTTAAGTGTATACACACACTGGATTTCAAAGACTTAGTAAGAAAAAGAAATGTGATAATCTCTTATTTTTTTTTTATATTGGTTACAAGTTTAAATACAGTATTTTAGCTATATCGGGCTCAATAAAAAATACTGTTCAAAGTAGATTCACCTGTTAACTTCTTAATTTTTAAATATAGCTACTAGAAAATTTTATGTGTGGATCATGTTATATTTCTGTTGGACAGTGTTGCTCTGTTTACTTATGGAGTTGTATATTTCGTATCTCTGTAATAGAATGTAAGCTCCGTGGGGGCAGGGGTTTAGTCTGTTCTGATCCATACCCAATCAATAGGTATACAATAAATCTCATAGAATAAATAAATTTGAATGAATTTCCCTCCTTTTAAAAATAGCTACTGTGAATAAAAATAAAAAGGAAAGCAAATTTATATTTATAGCCTAGAACCTGTACAAAAACTAAATATATATAAAATATTCATAAATAAATAAGATGCAAGTAAAAAGGCCCAAAGTTATGAAGAAACACAAATAGAAATCCAGGTGGCTAATAAATATATAAACAAAATTACAATATCATTCAAATTTTCAGTAAGTCTAAATTAGAATAAGCTATCCTTTGCATGGGAAATTGAACGAAGATAATAGAATTATACATACCTCTCTGGAAGATAGCATCGTAGTCTGTATAACTAATCTTAAATTATGAATATTCGTTGACCCATGTTTTCCATATCCACGAATTTATTTTTATTTATTTATTTTTAAAAGATGTTATTTATTTATTTAGAGAGAGCGAGCTGGGGGAGGGCCACAGGAAGAAAGAGAATCTCAAGCAGGCTGCATGCCCACATAGAGCTCATACAGGGCTTGATCTCATGACCCTGAGATGATAATCTAAACCAAAAAGTCAAGAGTTGGACACTTAACTGACTGAGCCACCCAGGCGCCCCATATCCAATAATTTATTTTTATTGATGTAATCACAGATATATAAAGATTTTTCTAGAATGTTCATTGTAGTTTTGCACACTTGACCCTTGAACAGTGCAGGGTTTAGGGCACTGACTCCCACACAGATGAAAATCTACATAAAACTTTTGATTCCCCAAAAACTTAACTACTAATAGCCTGCTATTTACTGGAAGCCTTTCTTTTTTTTTAAAAAAAAGATTTTATTTATTTGACAGAAAGAAACACAGCCGGAGGGGGAGCACAAGCAGGGGGAGTGAGAGAGGGAGAAGCAGGCCTCCCGCCGAGCGGGGAGCGGATGCGGGGCTCCATGCAGGGCTCAATGCAGGGCTGGATCCCGGGTCTCCGGGATCAGGACCTGAGCCGAAGGCAGTCGCTTAGAGAGGGAACACAAGCAGGGGGAGTAAGAGAGGGAGAAGCAGGCCTCCTGCCGAGCAGGGAGCCCAATGTGGGACTCAATCCCGGGTCTCCAGGATCATGACCTGAGCTGAAGGCAGTCGCTTAACCAGCTGAGCCACCCAGGCACCCAGGATTGTGGGTTTGAGCCCCACACTGGATGTAAAGATTATTTAAAAATAAGATCTTAAAAAATGTTATTAAGAAAATCCCAAGAGAAAATACATTTACAGTATTATGCTGTATTTATAGGAAAGAACTCACTTGTGACTTGCACAGTTCAAAGCCATGTTGTTTAAGGGTCAACTGTAATACCAAAATTAAAATCAAACTTAGCATTCAGGTTGTTAGAGTAATCCAAAAAGGGAGGGTTCAGAATAGCAGCTTTAATGGGAAAATATTTTAAAGTTCTGGGTTGGTCAGAAAGTCTGTTTAATAAACCAATTTTTATTTTTAGTAATTGTGTTAAGAATAGGAGATTGTATGTATACTAAATAAAATTTATTTAAAAATATATCCTTTTAAAGTAAGTTTTATTTTTAAAATTTCTACTATTTAGCTCTATCTCATAATCCTATCTTTTGAGGGCTTTTAGGTTTAAACTAAATAAAGTATTTGTTTAAAATCTTATGATCAGAAAGTAATGATGGATTGATAGTTTTCATTTCTAGTACATTAACCGTTGGTCATAAACATCACAATTTCCTCCACAGCAAAAATGGGAAACTATTTTGTGGAAATAATTTTATATAAATGTGTATTTAATGCTTGTTTCATCTTTCTTACCTTTCAGAATTACCATGAAATTATGACTCGTCATCCTGAGAATTATCAGTGGGAAAACTGGAGTCTAGAAAATGTTGCCACCATTTTAGCCCACCGGTTCCCCAATAGTTATATATGGGTGATAAAGTGTTCCCGAATGCATTTGCACAAATTCAGCTGCTATGACAATTTTGTGAAAAGTAATATGTTTGGTGCTCCAGAACACAATACTGACTTTGGAGCTTTTAAGCACCTTTATATGTTATTAGTCAATGCTTTTAACTTAAGTCAGAACAGTTTGTTATCAAAGACGAATGTGAAAGATTTGAATAAGGACTCCAAAGCATCTAATTGCAGATCCAGTTCTTCTCATACTACTAATGGTTGCCAGGGAGAAAAAGAGAGGACCTGTGAAAATTTTGATGAGTCCACCATGAGTTTTTATCCACCATCACTAAATGGTGCTTCTTTTACTTTGATTGGATTCAGTAAAGGTTGTGTTGTTTTGAATCAGTTGCTTTTTGAATTAAAAGAAGCCAAGAAAGACAAGAACATAGATGCTTTTATCAAAAGCATAAGGACAATGTACTGGCTGGATGGCGGTCATTCTGGAGGAAGCAATACTTGGGTTACTTATCCAGAAGTCTTGAAAGAATTTGCACAAACAGGGATTATTGTTCATACTCACGTAACACCTTACCAAGTATGTGATCCAATGAGATCTTGGATTGGAAAGGAGCACAAGAAATTTGTTCAGATTCTTGGAGATTTTGGTATGCAGGTGACTAGCCAAATTCATTTTGCAAAGGAAGCTCCTTCCATAGAGAATCACTTCAGGGTTCATGAAGTATTTTGAAACTACTAATATTAGTAGTAGGCAATACTAATATTCAGGAATATTAATGTACTTGTTAGTGGAAAAGCAAAAGCACTTTGAGTGTTATAAATTCAGATAATAAGATATAATTCATAGATGCATTGTCAGTTTTTTGGGGGGGCGGGGGGAAGAAGCACACATTCCTAAAATGAGTGTAATGTGCAATAGTATTCCCTTGCTTGTGAATGTGAATAGTTTTTACTTTGGATTGGGTTAGAATTAGTTCATTTGAAAAGTAAAGGTGGTTTGTGATGATCCTACAAGGAGATACAAGACCCTTAAGAATGAAAGTTACGGTATAGTCCTTATAAAAGGTAATGGAAGTTGTTATTGTTGGAAATAGTTTATTTTCTGAGTACTGTTTAAAACTAATTTTGGTGACACTAATAGTAATTAGCTATTTGGCACTCCGAACTCCATTATCTCTTCAAATAAAGCAAAGGCACACTGATGTTTTCCATAATTTTGGAATTAACTATACCTTGCCTCTTATGTTTTAGAAACCCAGTCATTCTTGAATGTGCAACCAAGTGTTTTTTTTCTTAACATCTGAGCCACCCAAGCATCCCTTCAAGTGTTTTTGTCTTAAGAGTCAAAACGTATTTGTTTCCAAATTTCCAAGAACATGCAGTAGTGTATAGTTGGTTTTTAAAATCATTACATTTAAGCACTATGACTTAATTTTTAATTGACGACTTTTAGATATTTCTGAGTTTCTTGACTTTTGGCCAAAAACCAGTTCTTTTGAAAAATTGTTTTTCTTAACATCTGAGCCACCGAGGCATCCCTTCAAGTGTTTTTTTAAGAGTCAAAATGTATTTGTTTCCAAATTTCCAAGAACATGCAGTAGTGTATAGTTGGTTTTTAAAAATCATTACATTTAAGCACTATGACTTAATTTTTAATTGGCAACTTTTAGATATTTCTGAGTTTCTTGACTTTTGGCCAAAAACCAGTTCTTTTGAAAAATTGTTTTAAATTGAATGTAATTAGTTATATTGGGTAAAAATATGCCACAGATTTTCATCATATTGGTCTTTTGAAAGAGATCAACTTAGGTGAAATAAATGTGTAACACTCTATTTGTTACTGCTCCATTGAAAAGGAGACAGATTCTATAGATCTAAGTCAGTGTTTCTCCAGAAGCATGATTTTATCTGCCAAAAGAAAGCAGTTCTCTTTGGCCAAATTGCAAAAGTATATTGCTATAAGAAAAGTTACAGGGAAAGTTTGAAGACACAAATGATTTAATTTTGGCTCAAAAGCTGAATTTGCTTAACACTGCTACATAATTTGGATGAGGTTTCCTTCTGCTTGTTTTTCTTGACCTAGATAAATACATTTTGAGAAACCAAGATCTAATGAATGTCAACCAACACCGATAGGTGTGTGATTACAATAAAAGGTGAATACTTTTTTATTGTTTACTAATAATTAGCTTTTGCAGATCATGAAATAATTAAGCAGGGATGTAACATTGCTGCTTTCAGACTGAAAAAAAAAGACACTGAAGCTTAATATCTTAATAACCCAGAGGACCTAAATTTATAAAATACAGAATTAAAATGTTAATCTCTTGGTTTCTTCCCAGAATTATATTTTAATGCCTCTATAATACATTCCAAATATTCAGACTTAAAAGGATTTTTTCTCACCAAATGCTTAAAAATAACAACCCTTAATTCTATAAAGTACAGAATAGTATCTTTCAATTTTTTTAAGGACAAGTTAGTTTATATTGCTTCAGTTTCTTTAAATACCTGTTTCTTTTGAGACCAAAAATTCCCACCAAGGAAACAAGTCCTGATTCTAGCATTTTATTATCTAATCTTTAAGTACCATGATTGGATGGCTTCTTTCAATGTTTAATAATCCTTGGTTAAATTCATGTGTGTCTAATGTTAAGTAGCTAAAGTAGTGAATGCACTAATAAGGGGGGCAGGAAGGCACCTGTTTTTATAGGATTAACTAAAATGGAAAAAGGACTTTTCGCAGAAGGATTCATTTAAAAAATCTGAGGCATTTAAAAACCTGTTCTTTAGCTATATTGTCATGTGACTGCTTACTTACAATTGTTGTCTGTTCAATGGATATTAAGAATAACTCACTGGACACCTGGAATTGCCACTGCAGCAAAATGAGAGTGTTGAAAATAGAAATATTTTCTTGAATGAAAATATATTCCAGTTGATCCATATTCAAATATTTTAAGACTTCAAATTTGTCTTTTCTACATTTGTTTATAACTATTGTAAATGTTAGTGTATCCTTTTGGACTGTGCCTTTGTGTTTGTGTCAGGAGAGTCAACTGAGAAGTCATACAGATAATGTGAAAGTTGTTACCACCACAGCATGAATGTACAATTGTATTAAATTTAATCCAGAGAAGTTTGTTTGGATGTGCTTTATGTTACCAGAATCGATAAAACTTAACATTGTTACTTGGAAGGAAGCTATTTCTTTCCACTTTGCCAGTTTAGGTTTGTGTATGTTTTCATTAACCCTCTATGTTTTTTCATATGAGCAACTGCACCTTTCCTTGCAAAAATACATTTCTTCTCACCTTTAAGTTGCCACACAAAAATTCACTTTATTTCCATTTCTTCTGTTAAATTTCTTAGGAGAAAAAAATTGCTCAAAAGTAAGGTTTTCCTTTTATGTGCTAATCATATCAGGTATCCGTGTTCCTTTTGATCTCATTAAGAGACTTAGAATATGGTGTGATCTGTTTTTCATTTCATTCATGTAATGTCTAAGCACCCATCAAGGGCAAGAAAGATCTAGGCACAGACAAAATAGTCCCAAGCATTTGAATATAGAAATGTGTAATAGACTAAGGCTTAAAAGTGAAAATATGAAACAAAAGGTAGTATTCTTAAAAGAACTATTCTGTTAGACTTCATTAAGGGCCTTTAAAGGATGAGATATATAGTAGATAGACCTTATCTGTAAATTCACGTTGGTCTTTACAAAGGCAGAGAGGCCGAGCAGCTCTTAGTTGTAGACACGGGCAGTCACTTGGGATGGTCATTTTAGTATTCCATGTAGTGGAACTTAAAAAAAAATAGAATACAATTTAGGTGTATTTAAAACACCCAAATAGTCATGGACTGTACGACTAAAACAAGACTTTAAGGTGAGACCAGGGATATGTAGGTGACTGCCAATCTACATTAGTTCCTCTTCTCTACATGTGTTTTTTAGCACTGGAGGAAGGAGTCACAGCAGCACAGTTCCAACTCCATCCAGACCTGCATTCCAGCTTCCTGTGGGGTTTGGTTGTTTTTTTTTTTGTCAACTTCTTAGATGACTGTTGGCAACTGTACATGGGTGAAAGAAAAGCCTCCCTACTAAGGTTCTTTCTAAATGTTCACATAGCTACTGTTCAAAAGGATGAAAAGATACAAAATAAGCCTTGACTTTATTTCCCTTTTTAAAAATGTTCCCGGAGTGACAAATTTTAAATTACTGAATAAATGGAATTCCAATGTAATTATGTGCCAAGACACACTGTTAATGTCATGAAAAACTTTCTTCATAGTCTACACGTGTATTCTAAAAATTACCTTGAAGGAATGATGCATAGAGGGGCAAAAAAAAAAAAAAGGTCAAATAATGCACAACTGCAGATTCCAGTCTGCCCACCTAACTTGTCTAACTTCCCAGAGGCAATCACTATCACTGGTTTCTTGTGTATCCCAGCAGAGATAATTCTGTGCATACACAGAATACCTTTGTTTTACACAAATGACAGCATACTATACCCACAATTTCTAACCTTTTTCTCATTTAATTACCTTGCCAGTACTACAATACCTCTGTCTCATTTTTTGCATAGTATTCCATTTTTATATTACCCTCTTCTGTCTACTTGTTCATTAATCTTTTTTTGTATCCCTTTGTCTTACTTTGTATCTTTTGTCCCTGTGGAACAGTGAGTTGTTTTGCTACAGAGGAAAAAAATTCCTTTGTGAATCAGGTCAAGCCCCCAAACTAGCCAGAGAACAACAAAGAAATGAACTGCACCTAAGGGAGAAAGCACCGAGAATGACTGATCTGGTCACAACTGTAATTCCAGTTCTGTCACCCAGCTGTGTAAACCTGGACAATCACTTAAGCAATCTAGATAAAATGATTTCTAAGATCCCTTTCAGCAATAAAGTTCTAAGATTTGTAATTCCTGAGAAGTTGCAGCTAACATATACTCTTTAATATTTTATACATTAAAAACACCTCATCTTGTCTCAGGTCAGCAAAAAAGATAAAAGTATTTTGTATTTAAAATAAACACTCTAACATTGAAAACTGACCAAGGAAATAATCTTAAAACTTCCCGAAGGGTTCGCTCTTTTCTAGATATCATAATTAAATACTGCAACAAAAGCCATCTCAAATCTGAAAGCTAGCATCAGCCCTGAATTATCTCTTTGTATTTTTGCAGCAACCCCAAATGCACAAGTTTAAGGATTAGGAAAATAATCTTCATATAGTTAAGTTATTTAACTCATCTACGTTCATCCAGTTTGCTTCCCAAATAAACTGAATTAAAATGAATATTCATGGCACGATTATAACCTCAGTCTTACTTCCAAGTTTCTACATGACTCTGGATATATACTCTGTACTGATTCTGTTCTTGTTTTTGTTTTTTAAAGAAACAAAACCAAGGAGGGTTTATTTAAAAGCTAAGTACTATTCAAAATAACAGAGGTTTCAGGGGGTTTTTTTCTTCCCAAAGGAAAAAGAATCATTAAAGAATTTCTTTGCTTAATCAAAGATGAAAAAAGAATATAATAATTAAATCTGACTAATGTAATAATTCCTTTTCTAACAGACCATCTTTTCACTTTTGTTTACCTGAGTAACTTCAGTCTCTCTCCTAGACACCTAGGAAGTTCAGAATAACATATATTTTTCCTTTCTTATTTATTATCTCTTTATCCCTGAAATTAATCCAACTCCAAACACAGGATATGAATGAATTATTTTAACAGAGAAATTTGTTTTCATAATTAAAATGCACCAACTTGATGCACTCAGATTACTTTAGATGAGCACATTTGCATTCAGTAAATATATCTGGTCTTTCTTCAATGACATCGCAATAGAATTACTAGGTGCTGCAAAACAAAGAATGGCACAGATCCACATACAATGGCTCGTTGTCTTCAATGATAACAACATTGGGATTTCTCCTGTACATTTCTTCTTAAAAAAATAATTTTTCTCTCTAAAAAAGGGGTAGGTGGAATACCATTTAGTGGGGAAAACTAACTGGGTTGAAGTTCCACTGTAGGTATAAATTAAAATTAAAACATCTGAATATTATCTGACCTTGAAAAACTGGAAAGAGGCAGGCCTGACTTACATTGAGTGCCAAGAAAAACCAGGATCAGATTAAACATGTTTTGGATAAATCACAAAACTAATAATCCAAATTACTATCATCTGATCCAACTGTTCTCAATCCGGATTATATATCAAAACAACCGGATTATATACCAAATACAGTTACTATACCAAACCCCAAACACACTAAATTAAAATCTACAAAGGTGGGACCTAGACATCTGTGTTTTAAAAAGCTCAAAAGGGAGTACCTGGGTGGCTCAGTCAGTTAGACAGACATCTGCTTCAGCTCCTGATCCCAGGGTCCTGGGATGGAGCCTCATGTCAGGCTCTCTGCTCAGTGGGGAGCCTGCTTCTCTCTCTGCCTCTGCCTGCTGTTCCCCCTGCTTCTCTCTCCATCAAATACAATCCTTAAATAAAAAATTCAAATGATAAATGTAGTATTGTTGGTTGCTCACCTTTTTTCCTAATCTGAATCCTGATTTTAAAAATTATCCATGCTGTCCCCATATATACCCCATGTGCCTCAGAGGAAGAGGATTCTCAGTTCATAGAGAACCGACTGGACTAAGGGTTATTCCATATCCCAGTGACTGGCTCAGGGATGCACAGGTCTAAGCTACTTTAAATCAATGAGACCCAAAGATTTGGTGGCAAATCCTGGGAAAAGGCTTTGCATATTAAGAGAAGGCCCCTGGACTCCAGCCTGACTCCTCCACTGCATGTAAATGAAGATGCACATGGCTCAAACTGTTATTGGCAATCACCTCATGACCACAGGGATAGCCAGCCTTAGGATGATGCCAATGCTGCAGTTGAAAATGGGAGCAAAAAAAACCTAGAGGCTCTTGGTGACAGTACTGAATCACTGGATCAGAAATACTACAGCCCATTCTATTAGCAGACTTCATGTATAATGATTCAATATATTTTATTAAGTCATTTTAAGTTGGATTTTTAGTTATTTGCATCTGAAAGCTAGAGTGGTCCCACCCAGTTCAGCAGTCTTTCAACCATAACAATCTGTATTAAATAGAAACCACATAAGCACCAATTCATATTTATTTAATCTATAAAATCTGAGGCTTTTCTTTCCTATTTTAACAAGGAATGAATCTTTTTAAAAATAATTTATATATGGTTATATTTTTCCAATATTTGGGCTGAACTGTATTTAAAAGTTTATGTTCATTGCATTCACTTCATTATTTACTCAAAGTTTTTGCTATAGGCTTTATCTTGAATATGTAAGACCATTCGCCGTGCATAGAAGTCCCTGTATTCCTCTGGTAATTCATCTAGTGTTTTTAAAGCTCTGTCCAAGATTTGTGCAGCTCTTGATGCTGCTGTAGGATCTTTGTTTCCATAGGTATCTGTTCTATCATAGCATTCAGATGGAAGGTGCTTCCAAAAGATATTCACTCCCACTCCAAACTCTTCAGAAATTACGTTATGGAACCATAAAGCTGGAGAAAATTTAAAGGAAAAAAAAAGTTAAAAATAAAACCTAGAGTAAAAAAAAAAAACAAAATGTCAGTGAAATATCACAAATTGCATATAGCCAATGTAAGAAATTCTTGTAACTAGATCCCTTCGTTAGCACACTCCCTGCTTTTAACAGAATCACTTTAACTTTTATGAACTGCCAACCAATTTAAAGTGTCAATAACACAACCCTACTCTTAAAACCTTTGAAAATAGCAATTTTTCCTTTTAACTTGAAAGACATAATAAAGTTATATTTGTTTTGTAGTTCTGTAATTTGGAGCTATGTTTTGTGTTACTTGTTTACACTTCCTGAGTCATACAACCACATTAAAAGTGTTTATTTTTTGTACACAGAACGTTTCAATTATTTGAGGAGTATCTTTGACCTCTTCTGCCTTAGCACAGTACTTTTGTTCTCAAAGACATCCTATTCAGACTGCATTTGGTTTTCTAACTTAATTTTGCATTCATTGTAGCCTCCTTAGTTTTATACTTCTATTTGTAAAGCAATTATAAATGTTATATTTCTCTCGGCTCCTGTACAATAAGTATATAAAACTAAAGCAAATATTTTGGTGGTGGAGAAGATGAATAAACTCTTATATGACATACCTACTTAATTTTTCACTTCCTCTAGAACATTTATTTCTTTGTTTTCAGTTGAGTCTAAGTGTTTTCAAACTATAGATGTGATAGGAATATGAAAGCAACATCACAATATAAGCAAGATGAAATACTAGTAATGTAAACGATGCACCTGGATGGCTTAGTCTTAAGGTTAAGCGTCTGGTCTGCCTTCTGGGATGCAGTCCTGAGTGGGATTCCCTGCTCAGTGGGAAGACTGCTTCTCTCTCTCCCTCTGCCTCTGCCGCCGCCCCCTGCCAGTGCCCTCTTTCAAATAAATAAATACAATCTTTAAAAAAAAAAAATACTAGTCACATCAAAAAATGTTTAATCTTATGAATGGGAGAAAGTAAGATTTACAAGATGCTGAATTTTAGAAACAAACTCATTCTAAGAGTGCTCTAAGAAAAACAAAAGCTTAAAATATTTTGATTTGCAAAACTAGTTTCAAACATGATTTAATCTTAACTATTCCTCCTTTCAGAATCTTTTTCCTTATTCAATATAACAGGGAAAAAAGCTAACCATTCTGTTAAATTTAAATGCAAAGATGGCGATTTTGCTTTTACTTCAAAATATATGCAAATGTTAAGTATTTCTGGCTCTTTTTTCTTTTTTAAATTGTATACAGAATAGGAGAAACTGTACAGCTTCTTAACCCTTCTCTAAAGATACAAAAACAAAATATTTAAATAATACTAACAGATTTAAAGACTAGTGTGCCTGGTTGTTTACAAAGAACATAAGAATAAAAAATTAATGTATCAAATGTTTATAGACAGTATGTTGACAGTGTATCAGGCCCCTTGGGGAATACAAAGATTGCCAAAACATGGTTCCTTGTCCTCAAGCAATTTATAATGTAGTCCCAAATGAGATCATCATATTTTTATTAATACTTTTTTACATAAAAGTCTGTCACTGAAAAAAAGGTATTTTAAAAAATATTTTATTTATTCATTTGAAAGAGAAGAGAGCACAAATAGGGGAAGAGACAGAGGGAGAGGGAAAAGCAGACTCCCCGCTGATCTGGGAGCCCAACATGGGGCTTGATCCCAAGACTCTGAGATCATGACCTGAGCTGAAGGCAGACACTTAACCACCTGAGCCACCCAGGTGAGGTATTAATGGTTAAAAATGTATTTACTTAGGGGCGCCTGGGTGGCTCAGTTGGTTAAGCGGCTGCTTTCGGCTCAGGTCATGATCCTGGAGACCCAGGATCAACTCCCACATCAGAATTCCTGCTCGGTGGGAAGCCTGCTTCTCCCTCTCTCAGTCCCTTTGCTTGTGTTCTCTCTCTAGCTGTGTTTCTCTCTGTCAAATAAATAAATTAAATCTTTAAAAAAAATATATTAACTTAAATATGAGAAATACAACTATACAATTTGTTAATGCACTCTTTTAATCTTAATTATGGTTTTTATTATCTTAAGGTATTCACTTTTGAATAATTAGATGTTAATTTCATCACTAATTACTAATAATGAATGCCTATTTATTGTACAAAGAAATTAAGTGACATTAATTCAAACCCTAGAAAATAATGCACATAGAAGACATCACAGGTGTTGGGATTATAACAATTTGATATTTAATAAAATGTAATCTGTTTTGGCTTTGAAATACATTTACCATATTCTTACCAATACCTAAGTGATATGGTTCTAAAATATGCAAATATTTTATTTTTTATTAAGATTTACTTATTTATTTGAGAGAGACAGAGAGGGAGTGGAGGGGCAGAGAGGGAGAAAGTCTTAAGCAGACTCTGTACTGAGTGCAGAGCCTGACGTGACGCTCAATTGCACAACCCTAAGATCAGGACCTGAGCAAAACAAGAGTCGGACACTTAGCCCACTATGCCACCCATGCGTCCTAATAGGCAAATATTTTAGAAATGATTTAAAAGAACAATTAGGTATCATCTTTTCCCAGTTACAAAGTATCTTGTTTAATTCATTTAATAAAATAATTTGAGTATAATGTTATATTTACGGATTGCCTTTGAAAAGCAAGATGGCTAATTTTATAAGAATTTGTTTAAGCACACTTTAAACACACATACACAGTTGTATATAAAACTCAACTTGTATGAGACAGAATACATATAGCAAACATACTTCTGTACTAAAAACATCACATACGGGATGACTGACAGGGTACAGATTTTATAAACAGGAAATGACTGAGGTCTAGAAATCTTACCAGGAATGAATAATACATCTCCAGCTTTCAGAGAACATTCATACCTTCTAGCCTTGGAAAACAGTGGATATTTAGCTAAGTCTGGATTATCTATATCCAGTACTTCTGATTTAGTACCTGAAAAGTTCCAAAAAAGGATAATATAGATTAAGCAAAGTTAGCATTTTTTTCTTAAGATTTTATTTATTTATTTGACAGAAACACAGCGAGAGAGAGAACACAAGCAGAGGGAGTGGGAGAGGGAGAAGCAGGCTTCCCGCCGAGCAGGGAGCCTGATGCGGGGCTCGATTCTGAGACTCCAGGATCATGACCTGAGCCCCTGAGCCCAAGGCAGATGCTTAATGACTGAGCTACCCAGTGCCCAAAGTTAGCATTTCTTAAAAGGTAATCACAAATATAAACTTGAAAATTCATTCTTTTCTGTACAATTACTATATCCACAATGTAAGAACAATTACTGTTCTCCTGAAACCCAAGATGATTTTCAATGATCCACCCTTTATGACTATTGACATCCATGTACTATAATTAAGAAAATCTGAAAATTTCATTGCTCATATAGACTGTCATTACATATCCACACATGGAGAACACAAATACATCATAATTAGAAAGAAGCTTTTTCTATGAAAATAAAGGTTTCCCAAAAAGAGTAACTGAACAGACTAGATTTTAGAAATAAAAACTTAAAAAAAAAGTACCTGATAAATATAAATACTGGGCATCTCGAGGACTGAATAGTACAACACGCTTTTTTCCTGTCACTTGTATTAAGAAGTTATCCATGACCTGAAGGCCAATAAAAACTTATGGATAAGCAATATTTAAAATTTAAATAAACAGAACCAATTATATATTCCAAATAGTTAAATGTAAATCCTACCCGTTAGTAAGACTTGACTCACATTACTTAAAACACTTATAGTAATATTCTAACAATGCAAACATTTGTACTGTAAATACAACTGTACCACTATTAAAGACATTCCTGCAGCACTGCCTTAAAGTGGGAAAAACTGGCAAGCCCTTAGGAAGTCTGAGCACTATTTGCCCTTGCCCCACCATTCTGACAGGGAGGGTAGTTATACCTATTTGAAGCTTTCCTTGGTTAGTACTTACTTATCTGTCAAGGAATGCTAGATAGCCAATACCAGGCAACAGATCAAAAACACTTAGAAAAATTAAGTGCTGGGAAAACACAAGGTAACTGCTTTAATCAACCACTGCTAAAGTCTTAATATATGGGCAACCATAATTTATTTACAGGCATCTTGATTTCCAAATGATTTCTATAGGATTATAACGTGGCAATTTTCTTGATGTACTTATTCATGGAGTAATCTTAACTATTTCTGCATACACAAGGGGGTATGGAAAATGTTAAAAGGCAGAACTACATAATTCTCAGCCAAGGAATTAAAATATATACTAAGCAAGATATATCCATCATTATTTATATATCACTTCTACATAAGCATTTTTCCTTTCTAAGCATTTTTCTACCTAACAGTTTTTCTTATGTGAACCCTAACAATACAAGAAGCATTCCTTTGACTTATTTTTAATGTAAAAAAGCTGTACAGAATTCTATTATAAATCTAGATAAAAGTGATACTAGTTAAAATTTAAATCACATAATACAATTAAAATATATTTAAGTTACATCATTTTTTCACCATATCATTTATACAAAACCTTTAAAAAATAAGCTAAGAATTTATTTTATCTCATTTAATTAGTTACAATGTTAAAATCCTCCCAAGGGGACCAAGCTGAATTATAACATACTTATAAAACTTAATATAGCTTGATTTAGAGCTTTTTAAAAAAATTATCTTATCTTTAGAAACCCATTAGGTATTGGCTTTAGCTTCCTATATTCTCCACCCAACACCAAACCATACACAACACTATACTTTTAATGTGTTTAAAATATTTATATGCATATTTAAGCAAGTAAAATTATAACACTATAGAGTAAATGATCAGAAACAATACTGTACATTTCACATTCTCAAGGGATGTCTAATCTAAGGCCTTCAGAAATCCCCAAATTCTTGTAACTGGAAATGGCTCTCCACAAACTTCTGCCTTTCTCTTGAATAATAATTCCATCTAGTTATATGTATCATTTCCACATCCTCATAGTCAAAACCTTCTTGCTTTTTTTCACTTGTACAACTTTCCCCCTCATCTGGTGGCCATTTTTCATATACTAGAAAACCACTTCATAAAATTTAACACACACACACAAAATATAACGAATCAACACCACCAGAGAGCAATGCAAATGTGAGAAACTAACTAGGCTATAGCATTAAATAATTTATTTCCATATCACCAACTTGCAGAGCACCTGTTTTCAAATCTCATGTTTCAGCAAATTATGTCTCCAAGATCTTTAGGGTAGTCTACAGAAAGTTGAAACTGTAAATGTTATGTCTATAATTGCTAAATATCTACTGTAGCTTCAGAATTCTCATTTACGTAGCATACATCATAGTGGGTCCAAAGTTGTAATCCTGGTGAGCTAATTCGAAAAACACTGGAGAAGAACTGTTCCTCTTTGAAAAATTTTGGAAACTTAATATCTCCCTCCAGTAAAGGAAACTGCTTTCTGATATCTGCAACATCCTGCATTGAGAGAAACATGGTAAGAATTTTAATAATAAATGGCAATATTTGTATAATGCTTGTTTTACCTCGGGCTGCCATAGAGCCCATGATATTAAGGAGGAGTGGGGTAAAACTCTGTTCACTGCTTTAAAACACTAGTAAGTGACCAAAGTCAACAAATGAGCTTTCAAATGAAGGAATAATAGACAATGTAACAGACTCCATCAGTATGGTTAAGCTTAATATGCTTCATTAATAGGTTCTTCCTACTTAGACAACAATCACAAAATAGCCATCTATTCCAATAATACGTATTTAAAATTTAGGAGTCAACAATTTAACTATGAAAAACCTGTGGGTTGTACCGAGGACGAGACTAAAAGAAGTCAAAGAATTAAATGGGGACAGAAAAGGAAAAAACAGGATCTTACTTGATCATTTAGGGACCATTCCCTAACATTGCAACCATATTAATTTGACTCTGAATACATGTCAAAGCTTGTATTAGTGAATTATTCAGTATTTTAATAATTATTTCAGATTATATATTATTAGCTGAATGGCCATCTGTAAAATATAGTAGAAAGGATTTTTTTTTAAGATTTTATTTATTATTTGACAGAGAGAGGCACAGGGAGAGAGGGAACACAAGCAGGGGGAGTGGGAAAGGGAGTAGCAGGCTTCCTGCCGAGCTAGGAGCCCGACGTGGAGCTCAGTCCCAGGACCGTGGCATCATGACTTGAGCCGAAGGCAGATGCCTAACAACTGAGCCACCCAGGTGCCCCTAGAAAGGATTTTTTAATCGTGTAGAGATTAGAGGAGATGACTTTAAACAGTAAGATACTATGGGCCTACTTAAAAACTAATCAACTTGGAATAATTTTACTTTTTTCTTTTAAAGATTAATTTATTTATTTGAGAGAGAGTGAGCAAGCATATGCATGCCAACAGGGGAGGGGCAGGGGAAGAGCAGAGGGAGAGAGAAAATCCTCAAGCAGACTCCCTGATGAGTGCAGAGCCTGACTCGAGGCTTGATCCCAGGACCCTGAGATCATAACCTGAGCCAAAATCAAGAGTTGGCCATTCAGCTGACTGAGCCACCCAAGCAACCCCTAATAATTTTACTTCTTATTCAAGGGCAGAAATCATTGAGAAACGAATGGGGAA
Source organism: Spilogale gracilis (assembly GCA_004023965.1). Lineage (NCBI taxonomy): Eukaryota > Metazoa > Chordata > Mammalia > Carnivora > Mephitidae > Spilogale > Spilogale gracilis. The sequence goes on from PITA01002915.1 coordinate 87,292, forward strand.
AAGATCAAACAGGTCATATGTCAGGCAATAAGTATAAAAACCACAGTGCCAGTTTAAATGTATACATCTGTTAAGTTTTAAGCCTTTGTTTTACATTCAGAATTCTTACCTTTCTAGGGTCTTCCCCAAGTGACCGTAAGTAGTACTTCTCATCCTTAAACACCCCAAAGAAAAGTGACATAAATATTCATGTAAAAATAACAGAAAGTAAAGACGGAAGGAAATGAGTTTTAAAATCTAACCCAGTTGTTTTTGAAACAGTTCCATTTTCTTACCCTTTCTACTAATGCTCTCTGGTGGCCATATGAAGAAATGTCTTTATAGGCTGCTTGTAATAATGACTGGATCCACAAACTATTACATAAATATGAAAGGCAATACATATCTACTGTATCTAAAACACAATGCTTAATTTAGACTTTAAATTATTTATACTCTTAACAATAAGACTTAAAAGAATTCTCATTTGTAAAACATACACGATCTCAAGGTATTGTTGAGGCCAATAACAAACTTCTTAATATAATGCAAATGTAGAATAGGTGATAAATGGGATAATTATACTTTCAGTAATATATTTTTTAAAAATCTGGAACACTGCATTTTATCAAGTTAAGCCTACCACTGGTCATATACATTCTCAAGCTATATCCTTTAGAGTCAGCTCATGTATGAAATGAATTAGAAATATGTCATTTCAAAAAAAGTCATTTCAGAGTAGTAAATTTATGTTGATACTTTAAAAAATTGCCAATTATTCTTCACTGAGTAGCTTTAAGAGGGAAGTGTTTGAATTATAAGACATTACTGTTGCCTAAGAATTAAGAGACACTGGGTCAAGCACAAGGGCAATCCAACTCAAGAATTCTGCCTCTTGGGGCGCCTGGGTGGCTCAGGTGGTTAAGCGACTGCCTTCGGCTCGGGTCATGATTCCAGAGACCTGGGATCGAGTCCCACATCGGGCTCCTTGCTCGATGGGAAGCCTGCTTCTCCTTCTCTCACTCCCCCTGCTTGTGTTCCCTCTCTGGCTGTGTTTCTCTCTGTCAAATAAATAAAATCTTTAAAAAAAAAAAAAAAAAAAGAATTCTGCCTCTTTTATACCTATACTGACTATTATAACACAAGATACAAAAATCCATGTTATTTACTTTAACAACGTATTATAAATCTATGGCCGAAAATTTAACTCTACTCTCAGAATCAGTGTATTTGTATTTTTAAGTAGTATCAGATAATTTCTATAAATATATTATTGACTAAATAGGTTTCAAAATACGTTCTTCAAAATTCTAAGTTTCCTACCAGTTCTAATGTTTCAGGATTGGAAAAAAGAAATTCATGGGGCAAACACAGAGATGCCCTGCTCAGAGCCCCCTCAAGAAAAGAATTCATTGCTAGCTGCAAAGAGTGTGGTTGAACTTACAGCTGCCAGCTATCAATTCTTTCCAGTAGCCCTAAAGAATGTAGCCCTAAAGAATGACTGAGCAAGAAGGGAAAAGGCCTAGCCATTGCCATCCACACAGGACTCTTCTAACAGGCAGTCTTTGCTTGGGAGTTCCAAAGTGAGCTGGCAGAGTCCATCAGATCTATGTCACTGTCTGATAGCTTCCCCCTACCCAATGCTCCCCTTTCCTTTCAGAGGTATTACTCTCCAATAAATCTATCTGCACTCCTAATTCCATCTTAACACCTGCTTTCTGAAAGACTGTATTGATGGTCTATGTTCATCTTATTTACATACTTTCTATAATTTTAAGATGTAAATATACATGTATATTCAGTTGCCCTTTGGAACTTTCCTGTCAAGGGTAATGAGCAGCACAGATTTAAATAGCCATGAAATGTCAAGTGAAAAGAAACAGAGACAAGATAAAGGATTTATGTCTAAAGATTATGGAAAGTTTATAAATGAGATGAATATACACTGTTAGTTCAGGTACAGTTAATGGAATCAGTTTCAGTAGACAATCTAAGCATACCACAGAATCACAGACCTGCAGTTTGGAGGGATCTTCATGGTAATCTAGTGTAACCACTACCTGCTGAGACAACTGTGAGCAGGCAGCACCTGTCACTACCAAACTGGCCACCAGCCCAGCTGGCTCAAATGCAGACAACAGCTTTATTCAAAGCTTAAAAAGCAGTTTATTTTTAAAATGTGCTTTTGAGATAACAGTGATTTTTTAAAAAAAATGTATATTATATATAAGCCTCAATGTTTTATCTCAAGGTATTTAAACTGGAATTATTTAAAACTGAATTATAATGTAAATAAGTAGGATTCTTCTGTGTTTAATCCTGGACAAATGTTATAGCAAATACAATAGAAATAACACTGATAATAACAACAATAATATATAGAAGTAAGCTAACAGTCAATAAGATACAAAAATAAAATTCTCCTTAGGCACTTGAACCTTGCACATCAGACCAAAGCATTTTTTCTCTTTTCTTTTGTTTTTACAGAGAGAGAGGGAGCACAAGCAGGGAGAGCAACAGGCAGAGGGAGAGAGAGAAGCTGGCTCCTTGCTGAGCAGGGAACTCGATGCAGGGCTCAATCCCAGGATCCTGGGATCACGACCTGAACTGAAGGCAGCCGCTTAACCAACTGAGCCACCCAGGCACCCCAGACCAAAGCATTTTCAAAGAAAGTATTATTAATCCCTAATCTTTAGTGATTAGTTGCTACATGTCAGGCATTGTGCTAAGCACTCTACAGATTTTATTTAGTTAACCATCACAAAAACCTTATCAAAATTGTTCGTATTTTATAGATGAGTATACTGAGGCACAGAAAAATAATTTGGCCAAAGTCTGAGATCTAATAAATAGCAAAACTAGATCTACTGGCATACATAACTGAACCTTAAAAACAGCTATCAGAGAAGGCTACAGCTCTTGTATATCTAATATTCTTGTATAAGAAAATCCACCTAGTAATACATATTAATGTTTTCTAAAGAAAATATGTTCAAAGCAGTTACCTCTGAAATAAAGAATTCTTCATGCTTTTCTTCAGCAGCCCTCTGAACCAACTTATCAAAAGGTAAAGTTCTGAAATAAAGACAAAGAAGCCTTGGACTCAATAAATCAACTAGCAATACCCTTATCACTATATATATGTTTGTGAGTGTGTGTATAGGCTTGTTGGAGTTATATATGCTCTTCTGTTTCACAATAGCCATAATTTTATTATAATCTATTATGTGAAATTCTAAATTTTCAAAATTCATTTGGCAATATGCTTATTTGACCTAGATTGTCTAAAAGGCTTTTAAATCTATGGGACAGATGAATCCTTCTTATGTCAATACCCCCCTATTCCAAGTTACTATTAGAAAAATGTTTCTATGGTATCTGGTTACCTCTGGATATACACAAACTTTCAAATATGCCACTTCAAGTGTCATGGCAAAACAAGTCTTGTGACTGTGGAATGGGACGAACTACTAAGTGCCACGTTGAAAGAGATAGCAGGCAAACAGCCCAGTAAGATCAAGTCCTCATTCTCTCACTGATCTTCCTGCCTTTTGGCACTACCACTGAAAATAGCAGCCCACAACACTGTTCTCAGTCTCCTTCACCACTCTGTCATATTAAGACTTCTAAGGAATACCTCAAGGAGAACTCAGGGAAGTGATCAACTTTCATTCTTTTTCAATATTTCCATTCAAATGGCTATCTCCTTCCCTTGTGGGAAACAGGGCTGAACATCACAGAAGCAGTTCATTTCCTTTTATCTCCCTCTTGAGCCTGGAGGGCTACCATTTCTCTCCAGGTCCCATCCTGTCCCTTCACCATTCTAGAACCAGAAGTACTGACCCCGACATGAAGATGATAACAGTAACATCAAGACAATGAAGTCCTCAAAAGCATCTAGGTCAAAAGCCTCTCCCCCTAACCCTCACTGCACTCCAGCCTCCAAATCTCTGATTAAGAGTAGTAGTCTTTTCTTTTTTTTCTTTTTGCCTTTTCACTCTTACCACCAAATATCTTTCCACTTGAAATCTGTACTGAGGAAGTGGGGAGACCCTTTAGCAAAACCCTTTAGCAAAAACCCTTTCTCCTGCCCTATAAGATGACCTTGGGCTTCCTTTTTCCTAGCAGTGCTTTTATAGAAATCTGCTGGGTTAAGATAAATGTAGAATGTCACCTGTGATATCAGTTTACATTGCTTATTGTTAAAAAAAAAAAAAAAAAAAAGACCTCTGACTGATGAACTACGTCTGGACTGAAAGGCTGATGAGTGGATAATAATATTTGTTAAGAAGTGAAAGATACAGCTTCCCTGTGTGGTTAACTCTTGTAATTGAGTTTCTCCCTTGGATGAACCTAGAAGCTAAATTCATGGGCCATTTCATGTCAGCGGTTTCTATGGACTATGTGGCTTAATTTAGCTAAGGTATTTCTGTACCTATCTTTATAGTCTTATAGTCTTATTCCCTTGCAATTAAGCTGTCACTTGGTGAACCAAAAAAATGGCTCCTGGATTGGTATAAGGACTCCCATTGATACTATACTGCTAGAATCTGGTTTCCTGCCTTGTATCCTTTTGTAAAGTTAAGTGAATCTGATGCCAGATTACGGACTAGTGGGTCCTGTGGGTGTGAATGTCAATATGAACTTGAGGACACTGCTGATGATTCTGTATAAGAGTGAGCACTGCAAGAGAGAAGAAAGGAGTCTGCCATCTGCTCAAATTTGCTATGACAGTTTCTAGTTAATTAAATCAAAAGATTTACTTGGCATCTCCCTATGCAATGTTTTCTATCTCTGACCTCACCATAGACCCTTCATTCCTACCAAAGCAACTTTGAAGAGTTTGGGGAAAATATGGAAGGCTCTCAGGTACAGAGTTACCCCTGTAACTGATGCAGCTGCCTAGGCTGATCTTTTTACTAAAGAAAATTCAGAAGTGTTTCAAGACCTCTTTAAGAACAGGGAAGATAAGATAACTCAATCCAGAGAAGCAGAACTTGAGTGCTCACAGCAATCTTTTTCCTTAGGTAGTGGTGCCTGTCACTGCTTCTGTAGAAGCAAAGCTGAGAGACGAGGAAATGAGGTAGAAATTAGGAAGTTCCTTAGACTCAAGGTTTTTATCTATCTCATTAATGTTTCTAAAAGAAGGACATCTGCCATTAAGTTCCACCTGCCTGGACCAGTAAACAGATTAGTAAGGGAAGTAGTATCAAAGAAGGGTTAGGATCATGGGTTCTGTAGAGTCAGGCAAATTTGGGTTCAAATTTGGTTCCATTATTTCAAGCTATAAGATCTTGGGTAAGTTACTTAATGTTTTTAAGCCTCTATTTTCTCAACTGTATAATTACTCGAAACAAAACAAAACAAAACTACCTTACAGACTTTCTAAATTAAATGACTAAAATATCATCTAGGATGCATGGCACAGTATTTGATATACAGTAAGTGCTCGGGAAAGGACAAACGGTGGGTTAACAACAATGGTAATGTACCCTTCAGCAGCATGAAAGTAGTTACCAACATTAACAAAAAGAAAAAAAAAATCTTCAGTGTCCTGTTTCCCATTTGCAAAGGCTCCTTTGCAAAATCAAGATCAGGATTAATAAAAGTACAATAAATAATAAGAGTAAGATGATGAAAGGAATTAGATGATGTGATAGACAGAAGCAATTAAAGCTATATAAGAGTCAGACTGATTTATTTCTTTAAATCTATGACCAGAAGAATACCAACAGCATTCTCTCACCACACAATACTACTCTTGCTCATAGTACCCAGATTCTGGAAGAACAATGAAAGCCACCAAGAAGAAAGAAATAAAAGCTAAGACCTGGAAACACTGCTCTTCAAATATTTAATAAGCAGAAATGCAACCTTAAACTGAAGTGGTAACAATTATATATGTATGGAGGACTTCGTTCCTCCTAGACTCTTTCTGACCTAGATGCTTCCCTTCTTTCCTGGTAACTGCCAAAAATGACTAAATCTATTTTTTTTCTTGCACTAAGAAAATAATCTTGCAACTCTTTAGTACCTCTAGTGAAAGGCTTGGAGAAAGCTGGGATAGGAACTATTACATAATGTATGTGATTCAAAAACAAGTTTTGAAAAGTTTACAAAACATGACAAGACAGCAAAGCAACTGAAGATGAAGTTTCAATACCCATTTGTTATGGCTTTGGACTCTGGAAAATAAACATCATTAACTGCCGGCTTAAAAATGTTCACCACTCCAGCACTTTCTTCCACCTTTTTGATTTAATAAAAAATGAAAAGTTCTTACACTTAGAAAAACTAACGGCAATTAAATTCCATTCATGGCCTATTAAAAACCAAAATTATAATGGTGAATATTCAAAGGATCAAAAACTAAGAAATGCTTTGGCAAGCTTCTATATGAGCTTGGAAAACTCTAATGAGAAAAGAATGGCTCTGGACATTAGAAGCTCTGTTTAACTCATCTCTAAACTGGAAGGAACAGTGAGAACTACCTTTCTTTAAAAAATCACTCTTTTGTGAACTACATGGTTTTTCAAAAAGACTGAATTTGCTGGAAACTGCACGTGCTCAGAATATAATTTGTTTTTTAACATTTTTAATGAAACATGGGGATAAATAACATATTACATCTATATGATCACAATATTTAAAGCTTTCAAGTTTGGACACTGAGCAGCTTTTAACTATCTTACTTACTTTTAAGACATCACAAAGCATAAAATGACAACCACAAGGGAAATTAAAAGTATTTAAGGTTACTTTGTCAAAAGAGAAAATGAGAAAATTTGGTGTGATTTTTTTTTTTTTTTTTACTTTCCAAGTTGATGAAAAACTATACCAAACATAGCAACTACCTGTCCTTTATTTCTGGAGAGAGCAGAAAAAGAAAACATGGGCTTTTGCTTCTGTCACAATTATGATATGGAAAAGCTTCTAAAAATAAGAGCATCAAAAATCAAAATAGGGTATGAAGGAAAGCTTTAGAATTCATTACTCTAGATAACAATTACTAATGAGGTAGGAGCTATTAATTAAAAAAGCACTGAATGACTATAGCACACCTGATGTTAGAGGTACCCTAACTCCAGTTACAGAAATCCAGTTCCTTCCATAGCTTCAGAAGCCATCAGGCATACACCCTATTTGAAAAAAATGGTCTTTGAAAATGTCTTTATATAGTTGTGCTAAGTCAGAATTCTTGTCTTTTAAAAGCTATCCTTTAAAAATTAGAAAGCTATTCCATAACTATATCAAAGTAGCCAAAAGATAAAATGCCATATGGTCTTTGTATAATAATACAAAAATATTTGCAAGGTTTAAAATAAGTTACTTGTAGTCCCAGAGTAAACCTCAGAAGAAAATACCTATATACAAAGTTCTTACTAATGAAGTCCATCTGGGCAACTGCAGCAACATGAATCTTTACTTCTTTTCTCCCTCCAAGTTGGCTCAGGTAATCCACTGTCCATTTGCTTGTACATACCCCCAAATCAATTCCTTCCAACACTAGGGGTTTTCTCTGTAAGTGGAAAAAAATATACAACAAAAAAATAGGTAAAATGAACAATATATAAGGAGCTGTATTTGGCAATAGAAGGACAGACATAAGAAATGATTCTTGTTCCCAAGAAGCTCAAACTCAAACCTTTTTGACAATTCATGCTATAATGCAGGAAGATCAGCAATATAATAGAATGAAATTTTAACATTAGGAAAACAAACCAAATGAAACAACAGTACCATCACTAGTGGAGAACAAGAAATCTGAATATTATTTAAAGCATTTTCAGGGTCGCTGGGTAGCTCAGTAGACTGAGCATCCGACTAGTTATTTCAGCTCAGGTTAAGATCTCATGGGTCGTAGGATTGAGCCCCACATCTGGGCTCAAGTGCTCCGTGGGGAGTCTCTCTTTCCCTCTGATTCTCTTTCTCTCTCTGCCCTCCCCGCCCTCACACTTGCTTTCTCTCTCTCAAATCAATCTTTTTTTTAAAAAAGGCATTTCCACAAGTGTTATTTATGACAAAATATAAATGATTAAAATTTGTATTTTATAGTCAAATTTTGCTTTTAATTTTTTATTTTGATACTGTTTCAAACTTGTGGAAAGTTGCAAGAACAAAGAACCCCCATATACCCTTTACTCTGATTCACCAACTGTTATTTTAATATTTGCCCCATTTACTTTATCATTTGCTCTCACTCTCACTGTATGTATACAGAGGAACATATTATTAAAAACAATTAAATTTTTTCTTAACTACTTCCAGGTAAATTGCTCACATACTCCTTTATCTCCAAAAACTGGAGTATATTTCCTGAGAACAAAGATATTTTCTTACATAGCCAGAGAATAATTATCAAAATTACATTTAGCACTGATATAATATTACAACTTCACCATCCATATCCCAGTTTTGTTAACTGTCCTAATAATATCCCTTATAGTTGTTTCCCCCCCTATTTCTGAGATATCACATTGCATTTAGTTGCCATGTCTCTTAATCCGAACAGTGCCTCAGTATTTTTCTTCCATGATCTTGACTTTTTAAAAAATATAGGCCAGTTATTTTGTACGATGCCCTTCAACTTCAGCTTATCTGATGTTTGTTCATGATTAGATTCTGGTTATGCATTTTTAGAAAGAATGTAACCAAAGAAGCAATGTTGTGTTCTTCTCAGTGCAACACATCAGGTAGCACATTATATTTTGCCCTATTATTTATGATGTTAATTTTGATCAACTGGCAATTCATTCCTGAATTAAGTACTGCTATGATGAAGGCAAAAATTATGATTCTTAAAAACATCACCTTCTATATTAATTGGCTAATGTCAAATGAGCTAATTTATTATGTCTCCATCTATTAGTTTTATTCATTTAGTTATAATCTACTGATATAATTTTAATGCTCAAATTATCTTAGATTTGGCCAGTAGGATCCAAATAAAACTGGCTCTTGTGACTTTATACCTGTCACTCCCTTATTTTAAAGCAAAAAAAAAAAAAAAAAAAAAACCCCAAAAAATCTCCCACAATCCAGAATCCTTTTATACTTTTTCCATCCCAGCCCTATAGTCATTTCTTCAAGCTGCTCTGGTTTCTTTTAAAGGGAATGCTACTTAGAAACCACGATCTGGGTGTTAGGTGTGTTCACTGCTACTGAGGTATCATTACTTCTAGGCCTTCTTAGTGGACAGAGCTAGGAAATATGTGGAAGTCTGTGTACCCTCATTCCCTCTTTTCCCAAATATGCATGCATGTGCATGTCCCCTCACCTCACATATATATTTATATATATATCATATGGCTACCATATTTATCTCTCTCTCCAAGCATACATATATACTATATATACACACACACATTTAATAGAGGTATATATGAATGAACCATGATACCTCTAATACTAATACCTCAATTCCAATCTTATACCATAAGACCCATTTTAATTTTTGTTTATATATTTGTGACTCCATTATCTTAACAATGAGAAACCTCGCTCCTATTACCCTCAATGTTTAACTAACTGCATGAATTAATAGTAAGTACTTTCACAATTGCTAAGTCATCACATCACTATAAAAAGAAATATTAACTAGAATTCAGTGTTTGTTTAACATGTACTCTGTTCAAAAGTGACTTGGGTTACTTATCTTCCTCCCCTTATTTATTTTTTTATATTCTATATTTGAGTTTTGGGTTTTTTCGTCATCCTCATTCTTGCTAATTTTATTATTGTTACTTTAGAATGTAAAACATTAATGTGATCCCCAAAGTCAAAACTATACAAACGGGACACCACAGCCATATTCTTCCACCTCATATTCACTCATCCCCTAGAGATAACCAGTCTCATTTCTGCCTTATCATTCCTGGTTTTTTTGTGGTGTTTTTTTTTTTTTCCAAAGAGACCCAAAACATGTATGTTTGCCCTGCTTTGTTTCACAAATAGGTGGCATGTTACATATTTTTTTTGTAATTTGATTTTTTTTTTTTTTTTAATTTAAAAACATCCTGGAAATCACTGCTATCAGTTCAGGTTATCTCCCTCATTTTTTTTTTTTACAGCTTTGTCCACCATAGTGTAAACAAGCAATTTTATCAATCATTCTTCTGTGCATAGTTTTTTTTAGGTTATTTGCAATAATCCTCAAAATAAACTCATAAAAAAGGGACTGCTGGATCATAAAGTAAGCACACATACAGTTTCGTTAGATATACCAACTTCCCCTCCACAAGGTTGTACTTCTTGGCATAAATTGTGAAGAATGCCAGTTCCTTCACAGCCTCACCAAGAGTAGTATTATTAAAAATCACCCTTGTGATTTTTTGCCAATGATAGATAAGAAATAGCACATCTGTGTGGCCTGAAGTTCTAAGTGAAGTTGAACATCTTTTCATGTTTAGAGGCCATTTGATCTTTTTTTTTTTTTTTGGCTAACTGCTCACATTTTATCAGACTTTTGGCCTTTTGCACCCCACCCTTTATTTTTTAGAAGTTCTTAAATACATGGGCTTTATGGCCCTTTTATGAAACGTCATCAATGTTTTTTCCCAGCTTGTATTTTATGTGTTCAAAATTTAATCTTTTACGACACCTGAATTTTCCGTCATAGTTAGAAAGCTCTTTCACAGACTTATATCACAGAGGAATTTACCTTTGTTTTCCCATATTGAGGAATTTGGATTGAGGAATCCCATATAGAGGAATTTACCCATATAGAAAAATACCCATGTGTATTACCCATACACACTAGCACTGTGTAGTTTCATTTTTTTATATTTGCATCTCTCATCCATTTAGAGATTACTCTTGTGTATGGTGTCAAATACAAATCTAATTTTGTCATTTTTCAAATGACTATCCAGTTGCCCCAGCACCATTTAAAAATTCCTTTGCCCCAGTGATTCTTAACATGTCATGTCCATCACATACTAAACCTCCATATAAATGTAAATTTATTTCTGGATATATGTAGAGCTGCAGACTTTTGGTTCTATTTCTCTGGTCTATCTAGTCATGCACCTATATCACACAGTTAATTATTAAGACATGCTAAAAATATGAAGACTATGCCCCCTCATAGATTTTCCTTAGTGTTTCCAAGTAGAAAAATCTTGTTTTCCAATTTCATTAATTTCTAATTTTACTACATCGTAACAAGAGTGTTGTTGGCAATTTTCCAGGTTATGAAACTTAGTGATGCAACAACAACAAACCATCCAGCACTAGACCCACAAATAAATGAAGGCTTAGATTCTCTCTGTAGGTTGCTAACTCCTAAAAGAAAAAAACTTCATTCCTGCTTCTTTAATACTAAGAACTGCAGCTCTATGATCACCTTGTAAATATCAAGTAAAACTGCGGGGAGAGAGGAGTTGTTCAACCATAAGCATACTAACTATAAACCTTGTGGGTTACTTTTTTCTTTAAATATCTGCTGGGCTCTTTACTCTCAGTTTCTCTTAAGTATGGGTTCCCTTACAAAGCGCTGCAAGTAAAAATTCTTCTCTTCAATATTTTCCTCTTGAGTTTTCCCTTACAGAACTAAGATTCGAATTACACATGTAAGAACTTCCAATGCCTGAACTAGAACCCAGGTTAGTTAGAATCCAAGACCGGTGGAAGTCGGCTGAGGGATTCCCATTGCTTCCCCTTTGGCTCAGTGCACAGAAAAACTGCTCCTCTGCATCCAGTAACTCGAACAGAATAACAGGCACCTTTCGCGCCACCAGCGGAGCGGTGAACCCGCCTCTAAGCTTCGGGAAACCCGAAGCAAGTTGCGGCGGAGGCGGGAAAGCTCCCTTCGTTACCACGGTAACGGAAAGAGACAGGGTCACAGAGTCCCAGAGAGGCCACTCTTCGCAGTGAGCAGCGCTTACTAGGCAAGCCGCTTCTCAAACTCCGGTCTCCGCTGTCATACTGCTCCCCAGAAACGTGGAGCTGTTCTCTCTGTAAAACTTAACATAATCCATTTGAGATCCCCCACGCGCCCTCTTCCCAGCTACATACAACCAACCACCTTCAGCCGCCGGCTGCCTCCTCCCCATACCCTGGGTCTCAAGAAACCAGTTCGGGGCCGCCCAAGTGGTAGAGTGGGACTCACCTGCGGGTAGAGGTGCTGCATGAACTGTTCCTGAGAAACGCCCTCAAGCCGAGGTACCGGGAGACTCTGCCATGCGGCCATCGCTGCTCACGCCCGTCCTCTTCCAAGTTCTGGAAACTCTGGCCTACACGTCCCTCAGCATGCCATCCACCCGGAAACACGAGCCGGAGAGAAAGGGTCCGCCGAAACGGCGGACTCGCGAACGTCGAGGGTCGGAGAGGGGACTGGAGGCTAAAAGGGCTTTACGTGAGTTGCTTGCGGGAGGGCCAGGATGGGGCTGACTCACCAGAGGTGGCAGCAGCAGGTCCGCTTTACTCACTAGTCCCTCTCCCCCGGTGCTGCTCTGCTGGTTTCCCGCCGACTTTCTTTCGACGCAACACAGACAGGGACTGGGGTGAAAAGTCATAAAGATGGCGCTGGCCGTTCGTCTTTTGCCCCGCTTTCTGCTCTCTCCGCTTCTTCCCGGCGGGGCCGCTCGAGCCCGGACTCCCGGTGTAGCCGAGGTGAGGCCACCGTTGGCTGGACTTTGCTGCTTCTGCCGCCGCCGCCTCGGCTCCGGAGCGGCCCCATTTCCTCGAGTCACTTGGGCCCCGGCGCTGCTCGCTCGGAGCCCTCAGCGTCCCCTGCTCAGCCCTCCGGGACTCCCCGCCGCCCCCTCTGTTTTCCCTGCCTACTCTCGGCGTGGCTACAGCGCTGAAGAACAGCCCCAGCCGCGCCAGAAAACCAAGATGATTATTCTGGGCTTCTCCAACCCCATCAACTGGGTTCGGACTCGAATTTACGCCTTCCTAATCTGGGCCTATTTCGACCAAGAGTTCAGCATCGCGGAGTTCTCTGAGGGAGCGAAGCAGGTTTGTTTATTTACTTGGGGCTGACCGATTAGCCTCTCAGGCATTCAGCTGTTACACGGAAAACGTCTTCAGCGATGAGTTTTCCTTCCTGGGTCCCAGGTTATCCAAAGTGGGTAGTGACCTTAGGCACAGAGCCCTCTGGCTGCTTCTTGACTTAAATTAAGTTTCTGCCTTTGTTTGCATGGTCGCCGAGGAGGAGGGGTTCGATTGAGATGCCAGGGTCAAGTACCCCAATTTCTTTTTCCGCTCAACAGGTTTTGAATCCGATAGAAATGGATTCGATTCAGATCCCATTTCTGCCACTTTAAAGCTTCATGGCTTTGTCTTTTCTGAATGTGACTTTCTGCAAAATTAAGAAGACAATGCTTGGCACAAAGTAGACGCTACACAAATGTTTGTTGAATAAATGAATGAGTACATAAGATTGTTTTCAAGAGTAAACAAAGATAGTATTTTCATAGTGCAATAGTTACATTTTGGTAGAAAAACAAAACTTCCTACTAGCTGTTCGGTAGAGCTTCTTTGCCCATCTCCCTACCCCTTGCCCCTCCCTATCATACTCTTTAAAGAATAACCTAGAGCCTAGCTGTTTTCCCCTTTCAAAGAATTTGCTGAGACGACCTGGTCGCCTATGAGTACATGGCACCCTGCACACTGAGAAGTTTAACCCCTGTCTATTCTGTTTCTTTCTGAGTGACTGGTAATACCCTGCCTTACCCTTGTCACACAATGGTCACTTTGGGTCCAGAGATTATTTATGGATTTTGTGTGTACCTGCATTTTTCTAGCATGAAAGCCCATCTGTAAATTTCTTTTGAATCCCGTCCAGAGTTTGTCATTCCCAAGCGTTTCAGAACCGTTGATAAATAGAAGTCAGTTTATTTGCCAGTTCATACTGCCATATACCTTAAACTTATGCTATTAGTGTAATCATTTCACAATACGGATTGTATACTGATATTGATATATTTATTCCTAATTTATTTCAGATTATTTCTGTAAACACAGCCATTTATATTTATTTGTGTGACCTGTCAGTCATAAATTGTTTCCAACTTTATATAATCAATGTCAGTATTATCTCCTGGTTCCTGCTTCCCTGAGTCAACTCTTGACTGCTTTATGTGTTTATAAAAAATGTAAAAAGCAAAGGGCAAACTTGACTTAAAGCATTATAAGAGGTAAACCTCTGCTCATGTCAGTTCTCAAAATCTCTTGTCCATTCAGAGGTAAATTGGCATGATTTTACGCTCCACTACAATGCTCACGATGATATGCGAGTTTATCTACCTCATAACATTATATAACTATACCAGCTCATTTATATGTCAGTAAGGAATGAAATCCTCTCCCCTGCATGGGCAGGAATTGGACCTTAGGCCTCATTTCCTCTGAACACAGAGGAGCATGGAATACTTTTTAGCCACTCTGATCCTCTCTCCAGCTGTTAGCTGTTTTAGCCCTTCTCTTTGCTATGAAGTAGAATCTCCACCTCCTAATCAGCCAGTCTATAAACAGCTTTTGCCTCATCTAAGTCAGTTTTTTGTGCGTTTAACCACTGTCATTTTGTCATCCATGGCAAACTGATTCTCTTAAACTGTTGGTTACTTAACATACATTTTGTATCAAGCAAATCAATGCTTCAACACCTAAGATTTAAAAGGACATGGCCAAAAAAACCTTCTCCCTATAGATCTCTTAATGCAACTGTATCTTTTTTTACATGGGTATAAATCTAGGGCTTGGGAATAATCTGGCACAAAAACATTACCTAATTCATCTACTCTCATGGGCTCCACTTACCCTTTCTCCTTAAGCTAACTTCCCAGCAATAAAATGTCATCTTGGATTATGAATATCAAATGATCATTAGATCATTTTCCTTCAGATCTTTTAAATCAGACAACATGAAAACAAAAAGCTATCTTAAGGATCATGATTCTAGTCTAACTCTCCTTTACAAATGATAAAACAGTTGGCTCAAGGATGTATTGTAAGCAGCATCCTGTGACCCAGTTTACAAACGGTCTAGGTCCTCTAGTCACTAGAAATTGAGATGGTTAAATACAGTCTAGTCAAGTTTTTATTCATCACGTGAGCCAGTGAAATAGGGGGTCCAATGCTAAGCTTTATTAGTGCCATAGACCCTGCTTTTCATTAATATGTACATATAACATGATATCTTCCCTATGACTGCCATTAAACCACATTAATCATATACTGTATGTTTTCTTATATATATCGTTTGCAAGTTTTTAGCCTGTTCTATGAAAAAGAGGGCTATTTCCTAGAAGCCTCTCTAAGTTAGACACTCCTGTGTCATCAAGGCCTGTTCCATCAGGGCATTTTACAACAGTTCTGGCACTAACTCCCTGGAGTTAATGCTCACAGTTAGGGCTAAGTCCCAGATAACTGCCTCTATTTCAGATGCTAATTACAAGTCAGGGCCTCCATTTGACTGGCCAGTTATAAATTGGGGGTTTGCACATTTCCATTCCTCAAGTTCGATAATTTGCTCATAGAACTTAGGAATGCACTTTACTTGGTATTTCCAGTTTATTAAAAAGGATACAATTCAGGAACAGCCAAATGGAAGAGATGTGTAGGACAAGGGATGTGGGAAGGGTGTGGTGCTTCCATGCCTTCTGGGCACATCACTGTCCCAGCACCTCCACATGTTCACCAGCCAGAAAGCTCTCCTAGTCCCTTTGTTAAGAGTTTTTATGGAGGTCCCAATATGTAGGCATGATGGATCAAATTATTGGCCATTGGTGATGAATTCAATCCCCAGTCTCCTTCCCCCTCCCTGAAGTCTAGGGGTAGAGCTGAAAATTCTAACCCTCTAATCATATAGTTGGTTCTTCTGACAGCAGTCACCTCATTAGCCTAAACTCAGCTATGGTTGAAAGGGGCTTGTTTAAGGAGCTCTGTGCCAGGAATCAGATCAAAGAACAAACATATATTTTCTTGTGTCACAGGATCGCCCTATTGATATGTGCGTATGATCTGTCTTCCCTGTTACTACCACCAAACCACATTAATCATACAGTGTTTGTTTTCCTGTGCTTGCATGTTTTAGAGGGCTGTTTCCTAGAAGCCGCTTCAGGTTAGAGGATCCTGTATTATCAGAGCCTGTCAGAGCAGCCTCCCAATGGTTTGTTATTATCTTTTGCTCAGGTGGGACTTTTGGCCCCCCAAACATCACACCTTGGCCATGCTAACTAGAATGTAATGGTTGGGTTTCACCATGATCACTGTGGTTTTAGTTTCATCTTACCTAAGTACCACCCATCTTCTCACATGAAGGCTAATTAATATATATAGTGTCTCTGAACCCTCAGGATCCCTAAAGTGTTTGTAAGGGTCCTTGAATCTGTTTGGATATATGCATTTTCTCAAAATTCAACTCTGTTATTGTCTAGTTTGCCAGGATTGGCATAACAAAATACCACAGTCTGGGGTGCTTAACTCACAGAACTTTATTTTCTCGCGGTTTTGGAGGTCAGAAGTCCAAGATCCAGATATTGGCAGGTTTGGTTTCTTCTGAGGCCTCTGTCTGCTTGCAAATGACTGTTTTCTGTATCCTCATGTGATTTTTTTTCCTCTCTGTTTTGGACCCCTGGTGCTTTATGTATCAGAATTTCCTCTTATAAAGATACTAGTCAGATTGGATTAAGACCCACCCTCATCTTATTTAATCACCTTTTTAAAGACCCTGTCTCCATAAATAGTCACTTTCTGAGGTACTGGGAGTTAGGGCTTCAGCATATGAGATTGCAGGGAAACACTGGTAATCCCATAACATCCCATCCACAACAGTTTCTGTCTGTCTGACATGCCTGTGCATCCTCCTTATCCTGCAAGTTCTTCAGATTTCATCTTAGATGTTAGTTCCTTTAAGAGACCCTCCCTGGTCCTTCCCAGATTGGCTGAAGTGGCTTTTCTGCTGAGGTCACCCTGTTCCTACCCCTGTCATAATTCTTGAACTTGTGAGTTTACTCGCCTCCCTTCTCAAGTAGCCTGAAAGCTTCTTTAAGACAAGTGGAGTCTTATAACTGTTTCATTTCTCACTGCTAAGAACATGGAGAAGTGCAGTTGCTTCCCCCCTAGTTTACAGTGGGATCTCATACTTCAAAGTTGGCATCCTCTTAGACTGTAAACTCATTATCTTTTCTCCCACTTTCCCAGACCTGCTTTACCAATCTTAATGAGGTTCAGATTGCAACCCAAATCTCCAGACTCACAGTACAATAGATTGCACTGCTTCTCAAATTCTTTGTGTTCATGGTTAAGAGGGGGGTGTCATATAATAGTCATTAACAGTAATAACAATGATTACTTCATTATTATTTTAAAAGGAAATCTATAGGAGGATTTTTGTTGAGTGTGCGCACACACTATCTTTTCCCCAGTCCTGAGAGTGGGTACATAATTGGGAATCAGCTCAATGCTGTATATGTGGAAAAGCCGTATGAGAAGAGAAAAACCAACCAATTTTGAAGGACTCATGTCTAACAATGATACCATAGTAATTGACATTGTTTGTCACCTTTATCATAAAATAGTCTTTGTGATACTAAGCTATTTAAGTATGAGCATTGTACATTGTATATTTTGCATGGTGTTTTGAAATAACGATTACTACCTTCTTCTCACTTTTTTTTTTAAGGCTTTTGCTCATGTGTCCAAATTACTGTCACAGTGTAAATTTGAGCTGTTGGAAGAACTTGTAGCCCAAGAGGTAAAGTATACTTTTAATTTTCCTTTAAAAATAAATCTATTCTCCTGCAATAGAAAATACATGTTACCCTTATTTATGCTTAAAAGTAGTATGTGTGGGCATCTGGGTGACTCATTTGGTTAAGCGACTGCCTTTGGCTCAGGTCATGATCTCGGGCAGGATTGATTCCCACATCGGGCTCCTGGCTCCACAGGGAGTCTGCTTTTCCCTCTGACCTTCTCCCCTCTCATGCTGTCTCTCACTCTCTCTCTTTCAAATAAATAAATAAAAATCTTAAAAAAAAAAAAAAGTAGTATGTGTGTTGGAAACCTGGTGGTTCAGTCAGTTAAGCGACTGCTTTGGCTTAGGTCATGATCCCAGGGTCCTGGGATCGAGTCCTGAATTGGTCTCGATCCTCAGCAGGGAGCCTGCTCCTCCCTCTGCCTGCCACTCTGCCTGCTTGTGGTCTCTATCTCTTTGTCAAATAAATAATAAAATCTTAAAAAAAAAAAAAAGTAGTATGTGTGCTGTCAACCAAAGTAGAGTCCCTGTATCTTTACTTTTGGGTACTTTGGGTCATATAAAAGCATAGAATGACTTGCTACTTAAGGAGTAAATAAGTAAATACAACGTTTTTCAGTTGTCTATACCGAGTGTTCTGTTTGGAATTACCTGTTGAACAATTTGATGCCTTTCAGCCTTGCTTTTGAATATGAGTAAATATGGTAGTAAGTTTAAAAACAGGCTTAGAAAAATTCATTCTGTAAAGAATTCATCTGCTTTTTGAAAAGGCTTTTTGAAAATTTACCAGGTAACTCTGATTTGCTTTTTCCATCCTTAGGTGCTCCATGTACTGAAGGCAAAGGTTACTTCGCTACCTGACAACCATAAAAGTGCCCTTGCTGCTGACATAGATGAGATCGTATACACAGCAACGGGAGACATCTCCATTCACTATGATGACAAAGGTAGTGCTGGAGCACAGTCACCGTAAATGATAAACAGTTGCCCCGATAAGATGAACTAGTGCGTGATCTTGAAATAGTGGGGCTTTTGTTGGTACAAGCAGACTTCAGGGAAAATAATATATTTATTCTTTCAAGACCTAACTCTGGGAGAGTTGATGTGGTCATAACTGAAACCCTTCTATCTTGGACCTTCCTCTACTATTATTTCATTCATAAGTTGATGAAAATTGTCTAAGGCTACTGTCATGTCTCAAATAGAAAATACTTGTGTTTCAGATTTCCTAACTTGAAGGAGACAATTTTTAAGCCTTTTAAATATATGTTAAATAGAAAGAGTAAGGAGTAAAAGAAAAAGGAAATATCAGTTATTATATCTTTTAAAGTAAAACTGACTGTGGAACTCCCAAATTGGATTTGTTTGGAGACAGTGAAAAGAATTTTAGTAGTTATTTCATTCTTCTCCTTGTCCAATGCATACATTTTCCCTATAGCATTCCTAAAAATGTATTGTCTCATTTATTTCTTCTAAAATATTTGCAAATGTATTATGTGTCAGGCACATAGGAAATAAGCCTTTGCTTACATACTTTCCAAGGCAGTTCTGATACAGGGCTCTGTTAAACATTTTTCATACACATGTTAATTTGAAACATTTCTACAGGTACTTTTAGTGATAAATATTTTCTTCTCCCCTAATATTTCAAATCGCATCTCAGCATCATGGTCACAACCTGATTCTAATATACTACATTGTCATAATCACCAGGCCCATAGCAAAGTGACTTAGGGTAAATATTACCTGCTCAATAAATCATAACTGCTATTTCTGATATGCGGAGAAGGCAAATACATCATAAACCCTAAGAGAATTTTTTTAAAAATAAAAAGTCACCAATATAAGTATCTTACTAGACTGGACTAAGTATAAAATATGATCTGTAACAAATTTGTAGCTACTGCCAAATTCTAATTTCATTTTGGACATATGGATGATAGATTTTTGTGATTTGTATTTGTATGTGTGTATGTGTTTTTTTCTAAGGAAGGAAGTTTGTTAACATCCTGATGTGCTTTTGGTATCTAACCAGTGCGAACATCCCCAGTGAAACTTTAAGTGGAGCCAGTGTGTTCCAGGTTAAGTTGGGGGATCAGAACGTGGAAACTAAACAACTTCTTAGTGCAAGCTATGAGTAAGTCTAATCTCATTTCATTGTTTCCTTTCTCTAGAAAATGGAAGGTAGTGTGAAGGAAGTATGAAGGTATGAAAACTAAAGGGAGCTTTAGGAAGAAAAGGATTGAAATTTGACAAGTTGTTTAAGAAGAGAGAAAGTCATAAAGACATACTGGACATGAAACAGAAGTGTTGAGAAATTAGAAAGAGGTAATACTGCTGGATTTAATTAAAAGGTGTTTGAGCTATCTATTGCTGTGTTCTAAACCACTCCGAAACGCAGTCACTTCAAGCAGCTGTATATTTTGTCTGCTGTTTTACTGCTCAGGAATTTTGGAAAGGCTCAACTGTGGGATTTTCTTTGTGGCAGGGGACAGAAGATTCATTTCCACAGTGGCTTCGCTCCCACATGCATCCCTTGGTGCTCTTTGACTTTTCCACATAACGTCTCATACTCCAAGGCCTTGCTTCATGGCTTGGGTTTGTGGTGTTCTCAGGCTATTCATATGTTTTATGTGGTTGTTGGCTAGACCAGGTAAAGGACTTTGCCCAGGATGGAAATATCATTTCCATCCTAGTCTGCCTGTCAAAGCAGTTCTAGGACCTACACAATTGAAAGGGCATGGAGAAACTCTACCTTTTTATGGGGCAGTAGCAGGGTCACATTGCAGAAGAACATGTGGGATGGGGCATATGGTTATAACCATCCTTGGAAAATAAAATCTGTCACAGTTGGCACATGGACCAGCCACTCTCTAGACATTTATCGATCATTTCTTATTTACCAGATACTCTGGTAGGGGTTCATATATAAAATTGAAGAGTTCCTGCCTATAAAGAAGTACTATCTAGTAGGTTAGCAATTTATTTAAAAGAGACACTATCATCTATTTTTGTGCTAATAAAATTGGAAGAGTAAACCAGTCAAGTCAGGGAGACATAATTTAATATTTATTTAAAAGAAAATACTATTCTGTTACCAAAACTTTATAAAGTTGATTTAAAATAACAAATCCCAAAAATGACCTAAGAATGAAAATATGTTGTTTCACTAAGGTAAAAGGTATCCTTATTTTTTTCACTTTTCTTGAAAGAACTACTTTTTTCTTTTTTCTTTTTTTTTTAATTTTGCGTTGTCTGTTATTATACAAAATCTGAATCATCTTCTTTAAAGACATGTGTAATTAACCATATAATCAATACCTCTGCTTCTTCTGATTTTCCCTCTTAAGACCATGGACAGTTGATAAACACTGTTATTTTCAAGATTGATCTAATGTATATAAACCAAATTCCACTAAAGTACCCTTTCCATCTCCATGGTCCAATTTATTTTTCCTCATATTGGACATTTATGATAGCTAGTATTTAACAGCAGAATAATACCCACGTTTCTGTTAAGGACTGGCAGATATTGGTCTATCAGTTGATTAAAATACTTATTTTTAGGGGCACTTGGGTGGCTCGGTCGATTGTTGCTGATTCTGGATATCAGCTCAGTTCTTGATCTCAGAGTCATGCGTTCAAGCCCCACATTAGGCTCTATACTTGGGGTGGAGCCTACCTAAAAATAATAATAATAATAATAATTTTAGTGGAGAATATTCCAATTTTGTACAGATACGCTTTGTGACTTAATTGGTAAATTAAACTTTTTTTGCTTTGATGTTTACTTATGATTAACCATTAGCTGTTGCTAAAAACTGTCTCTAATGTACACTTGCAAATTATATAGATATCCAAGAAGTATTTGGGATAATGTTAAGATTCATATTATTTATAATTTTTTCCCTAGATTTCAGAGGGAGTTTACACAGGGAGTAAAACCTGACTGGACCATTGCACGGATTGAACACTCGAAGTTATTAGAATGATCTTTCTTGGAAGATCATTCTTCCAAGCTTATCGGACTTCTGGCAATTGCTATGAAAAATTAAGGAAAGAAATTTTTGGATGAGTTGATCTTCACTTAGTCAAGACTGTGGCTTACGTTTGTATTATTTTGAAATATTTCTTGTAGTTTATTGGCATGATACAATAAAACATTTTCCACAGGTATCACCTCCTATAAAATAGAGCAAAGTAAAAAAAAAACTACAACAGCCCATTGTTGGTATCATATTCAGTATCGTTTCTGATGTTGACTTGTATACAAAATAATTTTATAGACAGTAAAGAAGGATTAAAAAATCTACACATTCCTAAGTTAATAGTTCTTAAATATTTTGTCATTAATACATTTAAACCAATAGTTCAAGTATGTCTAAGATTTATTTTTAAAAATAATTGCTATTTGATTGCTTCTGGTCACTAGCTAGATGAGAAGGACTAGACAGAACTGTACCAGGTTGGTCACTGCAGAACCAAAAAGATCAGTGAACTTGAAGCTTACTACAGCACCCAAAGGAAAAAAAAATACAGCAATGTCTCAGCCACCTGTGGGATAATATCAAGTCCTCTAACATACTCATATTTGGATTCCTAGAAGTTTGGGTAGGGGGGCCAGAGACAATAAAAGAAATAATGTCTGAAATTTTTCCTAATTGATCAAAACTATAAACACAGATCCAAGAAATTCAATAAGCAGGGTAACACATAAAGAAAACCTCACTAAGGTATCCCATATCAAACTGTTGAAAACCAGAGAAAATTATAAAGCAGCTAGCAAAGAAAAAAAACACATTCCATATAGAGAATGACAGTATATTTCTTTCCTCCAAGTGTAAGTTAGAGACCTTGTTATAATATCTTTAAAGTGTTTAAGAAAAAACCTATTAACCTCAAATTCTATATCCTTCAGAAAAAAGGTGAAAAAAGACTTTTTTCAGACAGGGAAAAGATGAGTGAATTTGTTGCCAGTAGACAAGTAGACCCGTTTCCTAAGGAATGTTAAGGACTGGGACCCCTGGGTGGCTCTGTTGGTTAAACATCTGCCTTCAGCTCAGTTTATGATCCCAGGGTCCTGGGATCAAGGCCCTCATTGGGCTTCTTGCTCCTCCAATTGTGCTCTCTGTCTCTCACCAATAAAATCTTAAAAAAAAAAAATTGTTAAGGACCAATAATGGACAGAATAGAGTTCAGAAATAGATTTATGCCTATTGGACAGTTGTATTTTGACAAAGGTGCTAAAGTAATTGAGGAAGGAAAAGGTAGTCTTTTTAACAAATGGAATAACTATGTTCAAATGGGAAGTAACCTCAACTTTTGCCTCACACCATACATAATTTTAATGCAAAATTTGGATTTCAAAATGGGCAATAGACTTAAAAACTAAAATTCTAGAAACTGTAGAAAGAAACTTTGCTATTTTAGAATAGACAAAGATTTCTTAGGACACACAAAGCAATTGTGAAAGAAAATAAGTGAATTGGAACGTATTAAAATTAAAAATTAATGCTCTTTGAGAGACAGCAGTGAGAAAATGAAAGCCAGGTCACAGATTGGGAGAAAATACTTCAAATATGTATATTTGATGAAGGACCTATATTTGGAAAATATAAATGATGCTTATAAAGTTCAATAATGAAAAGTTAACCCACTAAATATTGGGCAAAAGATTTGAATAGATTCTCCATGAAAGATACTCAAATTGCCAATAGACACATAGAAGTTGTTCTATATCCTTAGTCAATGGAAAAATGAAATGACATGGATAAAAACCACTACAAACCCACCAAAATGGCTTAAATAACAACTGCCAGTACCAAATATTGGTGAAGAGCTGAAGCCACTGGAATTCTCAAATATTGTCAGTAATAATGCAAAATGATACAACAATTTGGAAAATACTTTGGCAGTTTCTTACGAAGTTAGGCATATGCTTATAGGATCCAGCAATTCTATTTCTAGGTATTTATCCAAGAGAAGTGAAAACCTACATCGGTACAAAGTGTTGTATGTGACTGTTCATAGTTTTTTTTCCTTAATGACTCCAAACTAAAAAGACCCCCAAATGTTCAATAGATGAACAGATAGACAAATGAAATTCTAGAAAAGTTAAAACATGTCCATTGTAGCATTATTTACAATAGCCAAGATACCAAGTTGGAGGCAAGTTATTTTATCTAAAGAGACATGAATTTGGTTTGACTTCTAGCTAGTTTACTTTTTAAAGCTCTTTGAAAATGTTCAGCTACATATTGGAACTCCAAATTGGCAATTTTCCATTTTATTGTACTTTCTCTGATTAAGTCCCCTATTTCAGGTGTGAGCCCATTGACAAATGTTTGGTGTATTGTGTCTTCTGAAGTTATTTTTAAAGTCTTAATAATTTATCACTTCCTTTACAATTTTGAATCTGCCTTCAATTATGCATAAAAGGGAGACTACGTGTCCCTAAGTAGTGCATAAGGCCATTTTCTTACATATAACTGGATTATTTAAATCTCCTCCTGCTGTTCCCCATCCTGCTACCTTTTAATCTTTTTTTTTTTTCTTTTAGAGGCTAGCAATTAAGTTAACTATAAATTAGATAGCCCAGGAAGCTATATATGTGTAAATAGGATAGGATATATAGAATATATCCTATTATGTATGTGCTATTAGATATATGCTATCTATATTATATATAATAAAATCTATTATATATGTGCTAGAGAGAGGGAGAGCTAACAGAGAGATATTAAGGAACTGGTTCATGTGATTTTGGAGGCTGGCAAGTTAAAAATCTGTAGGCTAGGTGGGCAGGCGGGAGACCCAGAGAAAAGTCAATGCTGCAATTTAGTTAGAAGGTGGTCTCCTGACAAAATTCTTACAGGCAAGGAATGTCAGTCTTCTTTTAAGTCCTTCAACTGACTAAATGAGGCCCACCCATAGTATGGAGGATAATCTGCTTTACTCAACTCTGCTGGTTCTGCTGGTTTAAATGTTAATCTCATCCAAAAATACCTTCATAGAAAAGGCTAGAATAATGTTTGGTCAAATATCTGAGTATCATGACCTAGCCAAATTTATTCATAAAATTACTTGTCACAGCTACAATATAGATTACATACTCTCTCCTCAGATTCAAAAAACATGAATGTTTTGCCATATTTTTCCATCTCTCCACCTCCCCTTCTACATACACAGTTTTTATCTAAAATACTTGAAAATAAGTTTCAGACATTGTATATTTCACTCCTAAATATTTCAACATGCATTTCCAAAAAATAAAGACATTATCCTATATAAATATAAGATTATTAGCAATAATTCCATAATATCATCTAATATTTAGCCCAAGTTTAAAATCCCACCAATTGTCTTAACCAAGATCCAATTAAGGTTCACACATTGCATTTAGTTTTTATGTTTCTTGAGTTCTTTTAAAAAGTTTTAGAGTATCCTTCATTCATTTTTATGATGTAATTTTGAGGAGTCTAGGATAGTATAACATATAGCCTAGTAAACATAAAGCATGTCCCAAATGTTTAACATATTTGATTGTTTTATTATGGTTTCATTTCTCTAAGCTGGCTTAATGGGTTAAAGGCTTGATTAGTTTCAAGTTAAACATTTTTGGCAAGACTATCTTACAAGTAATTTGTGTCCTTGATATTATAGAACACACACACATACATACACCGTACATAGTAGTAGACTTATAACAGTCTCCAGAGGTGTTTCTATCCTAATGCCGGGAACCTGTGAATATGCTATCTTACGCGGCAAAATGGGAGTTTGCAGGTATGATTAAGGATCTTGTGGTGGGGAGAATATCCTGGATTATCTGGGTGAATTCAACATTACTGCAAGAATCCTTATAAAAGGGAAGCAGATAGGTCAGAGTCAGAGAGAAGGAGAGGCAGTAATGGAAGCAGACGTGGGAGTGATGTGGGTCTATGAGAGCCAAAGAATGTAGATAGCATCTAGAAAGAAGAAAAGACAAGAAACAGATTTCTCCCTGGAGTTTGCAGAAGGAGAGCGGCCAGACTTCTGACCTCCAGAACTGTAAAATAATAAATCTGTGTTGTTTTAAGCCACTAAGATTGTACTAATTTGTTAATTGGCAACAGGAATTAATATACCAGATGATCCTTGCATGAATTCTACCATAGTTTGCAAAAATAATGATTCCCTAATTCTGTAACACCTATTGGCATTCTATAAAACAGTGCTCCTTTCTTTAAAAAGGTAAATAACCACAAACTCATGAACTTTAGTCATCCAATGTAATGTCAATTACAGTTACTATTCTCTTCATGCTTACATAGCCCCCAATTTGGCCGGTGGGAGCCCCTGTAATTTGTTTGCTGTGACAGGCAAAGACTCTTATGACCATAGTAGTTAATCTTTGTATGTGTCTGCATTTTTTGGCATAAAAATATGTCCCAGGATCTACATGTTCATGTAGATCTACATATCCTGCAGTGTTTTGTCCAAAGAATCATGGTTTCTTTCAAGGGTGATTGCTAGAGACTGAATGTGTCCTTCTGCAATGCCTACACTGGCATCCTAACCCCCACTATCGTGTTATTAGGAGATGAGGACTTCAGGAAGGATTCAGTCATTAGGGTGGACTCTTCATGAGGAGGATTAATGTCCTCAAAGAAGAGATCCCAGAAAGTTCCTTTTGCCATGTGAGGACACATGTACAATCCGGAAAGAGGGTTCTCACCAGACACCGAATCTGCTGTCCCCTTGATCTTGCACCTCTCACTCTCCAGAACTGTGAGAAATAAATGCTTATTGTTTAAGCCACCCCATCTATAGTATGTTTGTTACAGCAACCTGATCAGACTAAGACAGGATAATGTTTACAAACCAAGCTTCAGGCATCTTAAAGCATCTTAGCATTTAATATCTGCAAAGAGAATGTTCATATTTGAGATTTGGGATCAGTTTTCTAAGGTAACTTTGGGTGAGTTAAATGTAGACTGTTTGCCTTTATTTCTGTTGACCTTATTTAAAACAATTCCTCCCTCATCACTCTCTATGCCCTAACCCAGATTTATTTTGGTTTATAGGACTTATCTTATCTGCTATTGTAGTATATATTACTTTGTTGATTTATTACATTATCTATCTTTCCAACTAAGGCAAGGACTTTATCTTGTTCACTGCTGTATTTCAGGGCCCAGAACAATATCTGGTGTATGGCAGAACCTGGTAAATATTAGTTGAATGAATAAATAAATGAGCAAGCCTCACTTCTACTGAGTTTACTAGCTCACATGGCAGGAACACTTTCTCTCTTGCTTTTTACTTGGATACACAACAACCTGGATGTGGTTTCTTTTATCATGTACAACCCCCTTCTCAATGGGTAAATGATAATATTTGATAAGTGACCTTACTTTTATAGTCCTTTTATAGTTCTGTTACGAATGTCATTTATTATACCTACCACACGGTGGCGCTAATTATGTATGGAATCTGAATTCCGGGATGGGCAGTTAACATTTGGGTCTGAAGTCACTGAGGAATGGGAGAATTGCTTTGCTTACTGACAGATCTTTTAAGATAGATATGTTGGAGGAAACTGCTTAACAAAAACTTTTCATGAACAATTTATTGATGTTAAAAGGGTTAGTGCATGAGTCAAATCAGAGGGAACATACCCACACCTCTCTCTTACTTTTGGAACAATAGATTGTATCATTCAGTTCTGCGGTGATCACTCACATCTTCAGAAGGTTTTTTTCTGGATGGTGTAGTACAACAGTCAGGATAATACTGATTATGCTGCAGTCACAAAAAAAATCTCCAAATATCGGTGGATTGAAGCAAAAAAAAAAATTGTACTTTTTGTTCACACTATTTATCCAATAAGAGATTACCTGGGGGCTCTGCTCGTCAGTAATATCGCCTCACCTGCCCTCCTGACACAGCTGATGGGCTGCCACTACCTGCTATGACGGTAAATGAAGACTACAACTCTGCAAGGTCTCACATGAACAGTTAAAAACTAAACTTGGAAGTGATATAATTCATTGGCCAGAACATGACCCTATAGAGATCCATCAAATAGAATTTAGCATGTGGCTGAAAGGCAGAGATTGAGAAGCATTTGGTGAGCAGTAACAATTGTTAACACATGCTGCAAGGAACTCTTTTTTTTATTTTAATTCTAAAAATGGCTATTGTAGAGCCAGTCAACTCATACTATTGCATCAGAAAGACCAGGAAGCTAAGTTTAAGAAAAAAAAAAAAGAAGAAGGCAGGGTTGGGGGGGAATCTTCCAGATCTTCTGGTGACTTCTTATTAGCTGAGAATTATTGACTACTCTCCTATAGGAGCCTGAATATGAGGGGCTCTATTTCTGTATACCAATGATTGCAGATGTCTTAGACCAGTGTTAAATGAAAGAGGCCATAAACACCTGAATTTCGTTCTCTTCTGTGATGAGATCTGCCAAGGTGCTTTAAGACATCCCTTAGCTTGTGAAATCAAAATTGGTTAGCTAAGACCTTATATAGTGTCAATTTTATTGTATGTTGTTTATTGTTCCAAAATAATAATTTTAAGAAACTTAGATAAAAGAAGACTTTATGAGAGTACTTAATCTTGGTCATTCAATCTCAATTTAGGTAGATTTTGCAAATATTGGCATATCATTCAGGATTAGTTCTGACTGCATGAAACAAAAGTTTTTAAGATCATGACTTAAATAATACAGAAGTAGTTGATTTCTCTCACACATAAAAGAAAACCAGAGATAGGATACTTTGGGTTGGTATGCAACTCCACACAGTCCTTGAGGGTCCAGGCTCCTTCCAGTCAGCATTGCCTTCCTTAGAGTAGGACCCTTGCCCTCATAGGACAAAATGGCTGGTAGAGCTCCAGCCATTATATCTATATTCTAGTGGCAGAATGGGGGGAAGGAAAGAATAAGCAAAAGGTATACATCAACTGTCTTTTAGGATGCTTTCTCAGAAATCACACAAA
The DNA here is from genome assembly GCA_004023965.1 of Spilogale gracilis. Lineage (NCBI taxonomy): Eukaryota > Metazoa > Chordata > Mammalia > Carnivora > Mephitidae > Spilogale > Spilogale gracilis. Next base: position 115,958 of record PITA01002915.1, read on the forward strand.
ACACTTCCATTTAATTTCATTGGCTAGGAATTCAATTTTGGTAGGGTTGGAAAGTACAGTCTTTTTGCTGGGTACATTTTATTGCCCAAATAAAACTAGAAGCCCTAAGACTAAAGAAAGAGGAGGAGGCAACTAGCAATTTGCCCTAACTGGGTTACTTGAGTCATGTATCAGTGTGGACTCTGGTAGATGGCCAATAGATTTGCTTTGCCAGCTTCACTGACCGAGACCATAACATACTTTCTAGCTAGGGTCTGGTAACAGTCCTAAACATTGCCCAACTAATTTTTAAAACCTGGATGTAATAGAGCATCTACAGAAGACTGAGCCCACAGATGCCTAAGAATGCTCCAAATAGTGTGTTCATACCTCTGACAGTTCCCTTCCTGTTGTTCACACCATGCACATATTCCTGCCTGGAGGACTCTGGATATAGTTTAGCCCATCTTCAAAAATAAAAACTTCTTGACTGTCCTCCTCCACCCCCATTCTATAAACCAATCAGGCTATGGGACAGTTTATCAAAATTTACTTCATTTACTTTCTTAATGAATTAAGAAACTGGTCGACTTTGTATGAGAGGTAGTTAAAATATCCTGTGATACTTTTTCTCTTTATGTGAAGAAATCCATCAGGAACTGTGGAAAAAGTAGATAATCAGATCCTTTGATGACCCTTCCTTAGCCTCTGCCTGTGACTGTAGAGGAACTATGGGCAAAGCTGTATGGGTTTAACAGAGCACCTCGCCTGCCCTCCTCCCCACCCCTTATTCTGGCTTTATTGATTCTCAGAATGTGTATTGTAATATGGCACTAAAAGTGCCAATAGAGCAAAATATGGTTTATCTCAAACCATATTGGAATAGCCAATTCCAATAATTGACCTTGTTAACTATTTTATTGCTAGGAAAGAGTCCCTTTCCCTTTGCTTCACAAAGGGGAAAAAAACCCAAACTTTAAAACCAACTTAGAATTTATACCACATAACAAATCACATATTTTAGTTACCATCAAGTACTTTGAGGCAATATTTTTTCCAAGGGAGTACCTCAAGAAGTAGCATTGTCCAAAAGAAGCCATTCCATGTGGCCTTATAGGAATTTTACTTGACTCCCTACCTGCCCTCTTCCCAATAGTCGCTGGCCTCGCATCCTTTCTGTTCTCAGGCACATCCAGGTTGTCCTTAGGAATAACTATCCCTTTGCCAGTTAGATGCTCTGTTCAGATCTCCAGTGGCTGGTAACTTCTTGTCATCCAGGTTCCAGCTTAAATGCCACCTCCTCCATGAAGACTTCCTACTTATTGGACCTAAAACAGCCCGACCCTATCAAGTTCCACTGTTTTCTTTTTCTTTCTTTTTTTTTTTTAAAGATTTTATTTATTTGACAGAGAGAAACACAGCCAGAGAGGGAACACAGGCAGGGGGAGCGAGAGAGGGAGAAGCAGGCCTCCCGCTGAGCAGGGAGCCCGATGTGGGACTCGATCCCGGGTCTCCGGGATCATGACCTGAGCTGAAGGCAGTCGCTTAACCAACTGAGCCACCCAGGCGCCCCTTCACTGTTTTATTTTTCTCACAGAATTTGCTGTCGCACCATAGTTTCTTATTTATTTATTTATTTATTTATTTATTTATTTATTTATTTATTGTCTGGCCTCCCTCTGCTAGGATGGGGGCTTCTTGTTTCCAGGTAGTGCATCATCATATCTGGGAAAACATCCTTTACCTCACTGGTGTTCAGTTTACGGCAGAGTTTCTTAGCCTTGGTACTACTGACACTTGGGGCTACATACTTTTTTGCTGTGGGAGAAGCTGTCTTGGTCCCTGTAGGGTATTAGCGATATCTCTGGTCCCCTAGTTGTGACAACCAAACATGTCCTGACATTGCCAAGTGTCCCCTGGGGAATGAAATCGCCTGTAATTGAGAAACACTGTTGAAGCTATTGGCTGTTGTGTTCAGTAGGCAATATTGTCAATATTGTCTGAGAGTGACAGAACCTATCATTTAGTGATTGCCTTCAGATATCAGGCACTCTTCCATGGATTTTACATGTAATCAATGCAACATCCCTTATCATAGGTACTATTATCCTCATTTTGCAATTTGGGAAACTGAGGTACAGAGTGATGGTTAACTTTTTATGAATTCACACCGTTAGTATGTGGTGAAGCCCGGGATTCAAACCAGACAATAGGCTCCAACTCTGTGCTGAGAGGAGCGAGCGCTGTTGTGGGCCTCTCGCTGTCCTGCCTCTGGTGGAAGAGACTGGGCATCAGATGAGTTCCCACCCCTCCAGCCCATATGTTCATTCATCCAGCAGCCTTGGGCAAGTGTCAACTTTCCTCTCCAAGCCTCATTTACATCTGTATATAAAAACAAACAAACTAATTAATTAAAAAACCTGATCAGAGTTGCTTTAGACATCAACCACAATAGCTTCTCTGTAAACACCATGGTTTGTGACCCACAGTTAGTCCTGAGTTCATTTCTGCTCTCATTGCCTTCCCCTTGGTTCATGCTCTAAGTACTGAAGGCAGGTCCTAGAAATCTTGGTTAGATAGGTCCATGGGGAAACCTAACCTTTAAGCAATCTGCAAGGGTTTTGTTTTTCTGACCAGGGGCAGGTGAAAGCAGCCCTCTTCAAAACAGCCCAACAGCCTGTCCAGCTGGCATCTTGTCATTGTCTGCTAAAGACCAGTAGCCACAAACCATCAGCACTTCTCCACTAAGCCAAATGGAGCTTTTAAAACTGTACTGACTGGATCCCCCGGAGCCTGGCTGATGAGTAGCTTTCCTGCTCCATTTCTTGATGTGAGCGAATTAATTGCCTGACCTATTGTTTTCTAACACTCCACGGATAGCTGGAGTTTGCAGATGACTGGCTTGAGCCCTTTGGCCAGCAGGGGGCCTCCTTTGCCAACATAAGTTGGTGCTCAGGCTGGCTGACAGAGCCCCACGGGAAACTGGGTACCTTTGAAAAGTTTGCTTAGAGGAGGAGGAGCTAGATGGTAGAGGAGTAGGAGACCTAAATTTTGTCTGGTACCAGGAATTCAGCTGGGTAATTACCAAACCATTCTGAACACTTACAAACTCAACAAGAGATCAAAGAGAAGAAGAGCAGCAATTCCAGGAACAGAAAAGTGACCACTTTCTGAAAGGTAGGGGTGGAGAAGTTAATGCAGGTGATATATGGAAAGATAGACTGCAGAGGGACGGGCTGGCTCCCGGCAAGAGGTAGTTCAGCGGAGCACAAAATCGGAACTTTTAGAAGTCTGCCCTGTGGAGGGACTTCGCCCTGGAGACTAAGTGGGGGGTGGAACCCTTGCTGGGACAGTGTTGTCTTAGGACTCTCAGGGTCACAGAAAGGCTGGGGGTGCCTGAGCGTGGCAGAGCTCCCAGATATTGGAGCAGGGAAGCCGGCTGCAGAGATGGAGCCAAGGAGTGGGCTCTAGGCTTGGGTTTACTTTAAACTGTGATCCAAGGTGAAGTTGGGCCACTGCTCTTTGAGCAGGGACCCCACAAGTGGCAGATCTGGGGAGACCCCCTCCATCCTCCACCGGGAAGGGTGGCATGGGAGCACGCTGTGGGAATTGGCTGGGTTTGGAGACTCCAAACGGGGCCGCGCACCAGAGATAGAAACACTTGGTCACAGGCCGGGTGAGCACAGAGTGCAGTCAGAGACCAGGGAGACAGGAGGGATTGACTGCTTCTCTCTGGGGGCGCACTGAGGAGTGGCGCCCTGAGCTCTGGGCTCCTCTGGGCTCCTCTGGGCCGGAGACTGGAAGGCCGCCATCTTCATTCCTACCCTCCAAAGCTGGACAGAAAGCGTTCAGGGAACAAAAGCTCCGCAGAGCAGACCTGAGCAGATTGCTTAGCCTGGCCCCTGGCAAGGGCGGGCAGTTCCGTCTCAGCAAAGACTCTTGAGAATCAATACAACAGGCACCTCCCGCAGAAGATCAGCGAGAACATCCGGCCAAGACCAAGTTCACCCATCAACGAGAACTGAGGAACTCCAGAGCTAGGGGAATACAGCACATAGAATTCATGGCTTTTTCCCCATGATTCTTTAGTCTTTCAAAGTTAATTTTTAAAATTTTCTTTTTTCTTTTTCTATTTTTAAAATTTTTTCTTTTTTTCTTTTCAACCAACATCTTACCTTACCAATTCCTTTTTAAAAATCTTTTTTAATTTTCATTTTTATAGTCATAGTCTAGCCCATTGTACTTAATCTTATTTTTTGCATATATATAAGTTTTTCTTCCTTTAAAAATTTGAGATGCACTGTCTTCTGAAAGCCCAAAATATACCCTAAATCTAGTGTATGGCTTTGTTCTAGTCTCCCATCTGATCACATTCTCTTCTTCTTCTTTTTTTTTTCTTTCTTTTTTAACCAACTTCTTATCAATTCCTTTTCTAAAATCTTTTTTAATTTTCATCTTTACAGTTATATTCCATCCCTTCATCGTATTTACCCTTATTTTTGTATGTATATAAGTATTTCTTTCTTTAAAATTTTGGGAAGCAGTTTTTTCTAACAGACCAAAATACACGCAAAATCTTGTGTGTGGCTCTGTTCTATTCACCAGCCTGCTCATGTTCTCCTCTCCCTTCTTTTCCCTCCAGTTTTGGGTCTCTTCTGATTGGTTTAGTGTGTATTTTTTTTCCAGGGTTGTTGTTACCTTTTTAGCATTTTGTTCTCTCATCCATCTATTCTTCTCTGGACAAAATGACAAAATAGAAAAACTCACCTCAAAAAAAAAAAAAAAAAAAAGCGGCAGTACCGACTGCCAGGGACCTAATCAGTATGAACATTAGTAAGATGTCAGAAGTAGAGTTCAGAATGATGAGTATAAAGATACTAGCTAGGCTTGAATAAAACAGACTATATTAGAGACTATACTAGACACAGACTATACTAGAGAATTTTTATACTAGAGAATTTCTGGAGAAATAAAAGAACTAAAATCTAACCAAGTTGAAATCAAAATGGCTATTAATGAGGTGTAATCAAAAATGGAGTTTCTAACTGCTAGCATGAATGAGGCAGAAGAGAGAATTCGTGATATAGAAGACCAAATGATGGAGAATAAAGAAACTAAGAAAAAGAGAGATAAACAACTACTGGATCATGAGGGGAGAATTCAAGGGATAAGTGATGCCATTAAGCAAAATAATATTAGAATAATTGGAATACCAGAATAAGCAGGGAAAGAAGGTATATTGGAACAAATTAAAGTGGAGAATTTCCCTAATCTGGGGAAGAAAACAAGCATTCAAGTCCAGGGAGCACAGAGAACCCCACCTCAAAATCAATAAAAATAGATCATTACCTCAACATCTAATAGTAAAACTTAAAATCTCAGAAACAAAGAGAAAATCCTGAAAGCAGCTCAGGACAAGAAGTCTGTAACCTACAATAGTAGAAACATTAGATTGGCAGCAGATCTATCCATGGAGACCTGGCAAGCCAGAAAGGACTGTCATGATATAGACAGAGCACTAAATGAGAAAAATATGCAGCCAAGAATACTATATTCAGCTAGTCTGTCATTGAAAATAGGAGAGATAAAAATCTTCCAGAACAAACAAAAAATAAAAGAATTTGTGAACACCAAACCAGCCCTACAGGGAATATTGAAAGGAGTCCTCTAAGCAAAGAGAGAGCCTAAAGGAACCTAGACCAGCAAGGAACAGAGATAATACACCACAAAAATCACCTTACAGGCAGTACGATGGCACTAAATCCATATCTTTCAATAGTTACCATGAATGTAAATAGGCTTTAAATGCCCCAATCAAATGGGCATCACAAGGTATCAGATTGGATTAAAAAATAAGACCCATCAATATGCTGTCCACAAGAGGCTCGTTTTAGATGCAAAGACACCTTCAGATTGAAAGTGAGGGGATGGAAATTATCATTGACCCTGATAATTGACATCAAAAGAAAGCTGGGGTGTCAATCCTTATATCAGAAGAATTAGATTTTAAGCCAAAGACTATAATAAGAGATGAGGAAGGATACTATATCATAATTTCAGGGTCCATCCAACAAGGAGATCTAACAAATTTTAAATATCTATGTCCCTAACATAGGAGCAGACAATTATATAAACCAATTAATAACAAAATAAAAAAACCACATCATCAATAATACAATAATAGTAGGGGATTTTAACACCCCTCACTGAAATGGACAGATCATCTTTGCAAAAGAACAACAAGGAAATAAAGGCTTTAATGACACACTGGACTAGATGGACTTCACAGATATATTCAGAACATTCCATCCCAAAGCAGCAGTATACAATTTTTTCTCTAGTGGACATGGAACATTCTCCAGAATAGATCACAACTTGAGTCACAAATCAGGTCTCAACTCATACCAAAAGATTAGGATCATTCCCTGCATATTTTCAGACCACAATGCTTTGAAACTAGAACTCAATCACAAGAGGAAAGTTGCAAAGAACTCAAATACATGGAGGCTAAAGAACATCCTACTAAAGAGTGAATGGGTCAACCAGGAAATTAAAGAATTTAAAAAGTTCATGGAAACAAATGTAAATGAAAACACAACTGTTTAAAATCTTTGGGATGCAGCAAAGGCGGTCCTAAGAGGAAAGTATATAACAATACAAGCCTTTCTCAAGAAATAAGAAAGTTCTCAAACACCTAACCCTACACCTAAAGGAGCTGGAGAAGGAACAGCAAATAAACCCTACACCCAGCTGGGGAAGAGAAATTTTGTTTAGAAAAGGGGTACCAAATTTGGAGGGTACCCATTTCTGTAGATAAAATTCTGTGAATGTGGGTGGGGAAAAAACTATGTGTTTATTTTCATTATCCTTTTATGGAAATATTTAGGATTTTCTTCATTTATGACAACAAATCATAGGTTATTCATAGATCCCACCATAGGTGCTACAGGGATCTTGAAATATTGGTTGTGTCCCTCATGACTTCAAAGTTATGGTAGCAAGAGGACCTGCTGCTGGAGCTTGTTATTTAATACAGCAATAAAAAAGCACATATTGACCAGATCACAAATTTGTTGTTTTTGTTGTTGGTATTTTAACATTGATATCATTCATTTGCTATTTTATTTTATCTTACTTTACTTAAAAAAAAAAAAAAAAACCACATTCTGAGATGAGGCCCATGGACTTTACTGAACTGTCAAAAGTATTCATGGTACAGGGGTACCTGGGTGGCTCAATCAGTTACAAATCTGACTCTTGATTTCAGTTTAGGTCATGCTCTCAGGGTCAAGAGATTGAGCCCCATTTTGGGCTCCATGCTGAGCATGGAGCCTGCTTGAGATTCTCTCTTCCTCTCCCTCAGCCCCTCACCTTGCTCATGGTCTCTTCCCCCCCGCCCCCCCAAAAAAGCATCCATGGTATAGAGAGAAGGTTAGGAACACTTGGATGAGAGGCTGCTAGGCTAGTCTCTGGAAGAAAGAAATTAGTTTTCAAGGGACTCTTTATACTTAATAATTTTTAGGTGTGATTCACCTCTTGCCCTCCCATCTTTTCTGATGACATAAAAATGTGTCAAACATATCAAAACTATTAGTTACAATGCTTGGCAGTGTACAGTTTATATCAGAATGAAATTTTAGTGTATTCAGAATTGTATTGACCAAATTTTAAGCATTCAGGATGCCAGTCATTCTGGCCTTGGGAAGGAAGGGGCTTAGCTTTTCTAGCTGTCTCTGACTTCACATTTATTGCTATACATGGTTGATTTCCAAGGCTCAGGAATCATCTGAAATCATGAGTTTCTCTTCATGCTCAGCTCTGAGAGACAGAGTCACTTTTCAATGAAAAGGCTTCAGCTTGTGGGAGTGTTCCTTCCAGAATCGATTCCTCTTCCACTCCTGTAAGAAACATTCTGAAATACATACACCAGAAATGGGGATGTGGAGAGTTCCTTCCCCAGATTCTTCTGTTTCTTTTCCCTCAGGGATGTAAAGCCAAGCTGGGCCAGGCTGAGGTATCTAGTTTTCCTGACCAATGCTGATAGCTTATTCTGGGTCTTGGCCCTGGGGGGCACAGAAACCAAGCAAGCCCACACAGTAATTGTCACTTTAGCACTTCCTCCTCTCCCTTTCCAAATCTCCTACTTTCTCTCTGCTGGGTCTTTGTGCTCTCCCTTCCCCTACTACTCCTCAGGCTTGCCCCTTCATTCCCAGATCAATTTTTTTTAATTTCCTAGGAAAACAATGTTTCCTGCAACAGCAATAGTAACAAAACCAATAACCATTCCTCCATTCATTAAACACCTATAACACACAAGTGTTGTATGAAGCACTTCTCATAACGCCCCAAGCAGCCATCATATGTTGATGGTGACTGCCCTCCCCCATTCATGTCTACTTGCAACCTCAGAATTTGACCCTATTTGGAAATAAGGTCTTTGCAGATGTAATTAGTTAAAAGTCAAGATGAGATCACCTGAATTAGGGTTAGCCTAAATCTAATGACTGATGCCCTTATAAAACAAGGGACACAGAGAGAAGAAGGCCATGTAAAGAAGAGGCAGAAATTGGAGATATGCTACCATTAATCAAGGTATGCCTGGGGCCACCAGAAACTGGAAGAGGCAAGGAATGATTCTTCACTAGAGCCTTCAGAAGGAACCTACTCCTGCTACTACCTTGATTTTGGACTTGAGCCTCCCAAACTATGAAAGTAGATGTTTCTGCTATTTGAAGCCACCTAGTTTTGGTACTTTGTTATAACAGCCATTGGAAATTGATATACCAGCCAATGAGAGGGGTTTATTGCTCCTCTCTGTCAAATGAACACACCCAGGCTCAAGAGGCTATATCCCTGCATGAATTTGTAGTGCTGGTAGAAGACCTGGGGCTTGAGTCCTGATCTAAGAAACCCACTGTGCCTCCAGTAGAAATATTAGATTAGTTAGTTGTTGACTTTTATAGTTGAGTGACACAATTCATTTTCACATTTGGGAAGACATCAGGCACATTGTAAAGAGGGTATAAAATTCCTGAAGAACCCCCAGTTTATTTGGGGGGGGGAGAAAAAAAACAGGACCAGCTCTCCACCCTCCTGCTCAGCTGTTGCTGGAGTACTTACATGGAACCAAGTACTCCAGGACCATTTCTTGGGAAGGCTTGCTCTCCCCTCTGCCCTCACTTCCTTATCCCTCTTTCTGGGGCTCTACAGATGTTCAGATGAAGAATCAAGATCTCTCTCTGAGGCAGGCCCCTTGTTATTACAGTGAATGCTGTATTTCCCAGCAGATAGGGTCCAAAAGGCTAGTAGGGACTTTATCATAATCCCAATATGGCACTAGAAATATTCTGGCTAAAATCATCTGAGGGTGAAGAGAAAAGGCTGGCTTTGGCCCAGATGTACAGTTCCCTCCCCCACCCCATTAGGAACATTTCTAAGAGAATAGGTGTCTGTCCTTAAAAAAAAATCACTGCATTCTGAGGCTCTTAGAGGTTTTGTCACATTCTACATATCAGGCCCCGTAGTGTGGTGTGAAGTTCCTGGGGATGCTGGACATCTGTGGGCCTTACCTATTAGCATAGTGGGTGGCTGGTCTGTGACTTGTTTTGGTGACACTTTCAGGGACTCAGGGGTGTCAGGTCATTTGGCTGAGGAGCTGGCAGTTTATTAAAGTCCTTATCCCTGGCTTGTCAAGAGTTACAAGGTTACACATTGACAGGAGAGTTTTTATTTAAAAAATAAGGTTTCTAAGACAAGATCAGTTTTAGTCTTGGCAGCCCTAGTGCTGTCGCTATAGGTAAAGCTCATTACAAGTTCAAACCCAGCTCAGTTCTTACCAGGTGGGTGTCCTCAGGCAGGTTCTCAAGCATCCCTGGTCTCTGGACCTTTCTGTTTTGAAAATGCCAGTCCATCTCAAAGGCCTGTGGTAGACTGAACATTTAAAAGTCAAACAAGGGGCGCCTGGGTGGCTCAGTTGGTTAAGCAACTGCCTTCGGCTCAGGTCATGATCCCGGAGACCCGGGATAGAATCCCACATCGGGGTCCCTGCTTGGCGGAAAGCCTGCTTCTCCCTCTCTCACTCCCCCTGCTTGTGTTCCCTCTCTGGCTGTGTTTCTCTCTGTCAAATAAATAAAATCTTAAAAAAAAATAAAATTCAAACAGGATGTAAAAATGGGGGAAAGCAAAGTAATAAAAAAAATGTGTGTTATCCCCTCCACAGTTTACTATTAAGGGTTATAGTCAGATGTAGAATGATCACAGACAGGCATCCCAAAAGCAAGAAACAGATTATCCTAAATGACTTTTTTTTTCCTAAAAAGCTGTTGATCCCCTCCTTTTATTTCTCATTTAATTCTAGCAGGAGAATAGATAGTAGAATTTGATAACCTATATCAAGTTGGCAGGTTTTGTAGTTATGTACAAGATCGTGCTATTACTAGTCTTTTGAGATCAGGGGTCTATAAATATGTGAGAGAGCCTTTCTTTGTAGTTATGTTTTAGTCAGGGCTCTTGAGTTCTTCTGTATTAGGATCCTAGGGTTTTGCAGAAATAGTTTTCAGCATCAGCTGGTCTGACCTCCTCAATTTGACAGAGAAACAGAGGCCAGACAGTCATAGCCTCTTCAGGCTTCATTTGTCTCATCTGTAGAATGGGGATGACAGCCCTTACCTCAGAGGGTTTTCTACTGTAGGGCCTAGAAAGGTGCCAGGCATGTGATAAGCCTCACAGGAATGTGTGAGAGGCAGCAAACCTTCATAGTGAGGAGAAAAATCTCTGTATCAGATTGCTGAGCTCATACTCTGATCTTCCTTCCCCTCCCTCTTTTGTGGCCTTGGATAAATTAACTCAAGTCCCCAATCCTCACAAAACTGTTTCAAGGATTAAATTAGTACACATAAAAAACCAAAAAAACAAAACAAAACAAAACAAAAAACCACATAGTGCCTGGCACCTGATAAGCACTAGACAGGGATTATTTCTTACTATTTTTATTTTAAAAGAGATTACATCATCTATATAAGAGTGCCCTTTTAGGGGCAGAGCCAGAGAAAGTGTAAAAATCTGCTCCTAAATATGTGAACTCCTTACCAAACCAACATTCCTCTCCAAAGAAAGTAGTCAGGCATCGGCACAGGGCCCATTTCTAACCTCTTTGGGATTTCTGACTCCTAGGATTATGATAGAGCTGAACTGTTTATTTCATCCATGAAGATCATAGAGTTTGCAATACAACCACATCGCTAAACTGTGAGTAAGGTACATCAACAGGCTGTACACAATTCCGGAGGACTGAAGGAGAAGCTCTGCCATTTATCTCCACTAGGGAGCGCCAAGGGGGAGAGGGAAAGGTGGAAGGAAGAGGAAGAACTAGCAGCTTCCCGCCTTTCCTGTTCCTGTGCGGGTGGCTCAGCAAAGGTTCTTCTGTCTGACTCTTCCTGAGAGGCATTAATTTCAGTTTTGTAGATTTCTAGCCTTCCCTGACGCACCTTGTCAGAGATCTGAATTCGTCCCCTAAGATCCTGAGGCACCAGCGTCAGCCAAGCTCCCTTCCAAACTTTTAAAATGTAGTAATGCCGACCTCCCTTTATTCTCCAGCCCGAGGTGGTGGGTGCTTAGTGCAGTTAGTACCTCTTTCATGCTTTTAATTCTTTAACACCTGGTTAAAAATTCCTTCTGTTAAATTCTCACTATAAAATAATCGGGGTGGTTTATGTCTTTTGAGACTCTGGCAGATACACACGTGCTCCTGCATTTACAAAAATAAAAAAATAATTATCCACTAATAGGGGCAAATCAAAAGTCCTCAATCATCTCTCCATTCTCACACTCCATACTGGATGTGGCCATGTAAATGAGGTCTTTTTTGAGTGCCTATCAGTTACTCCATTCCCTGGAGGAAAGCCATTATTAGCAGGTATCTGTCCCTCCAGAATTAAAAAAATAAAATAAAAATTTACATACATATCTGTATGCAGTCATATATTGCACAGCAGGATTATTCAATGAAAACATAATGAAATCATGGAGCACAAACACAACTATATATTAGCATTTAAAGTCCCTTTTCTCTTTTCTGAGAAAATTGATTTCTTCCATTTTTCAAATCTTAAGAGTTAGACCCCAGCTCTCTCATTTTAATTGTTCCTGTTTTATTTCCTCACTCAAAATGCCATAGTCTTTCATTTTTTTTCTTTGTTCTTCATATAAATTATGCTAGGTATCAGGTAAATGCACAATAAACAGTGTCACAAAAAGAAGAGAATGCCAGAAGAGTTCAGAATAGGAAGAAATCACTTTAAACTGAAGAAGCCAGCAAAGACTTCTCAGAGGAGCTATAATTCGGGTGAATCTTGAAGGATGCGTTGGACTTGAGGTAAGAAAAAAAGCCAGAGAGAACATTAAGCAGGCCTGATGCATGGGATCTAGGTTCTCAATCACAGTGAGACGACTTGCTTTCTGCATCATGGAGCAGGATTTGCAATGAGGTTGATCCAAGAAAAAACATGTCCATACATAAAACCATGAGATGGACCCAAGGAGAAAAATAATCTATTTCTCCAGTCTAGATTCGGATGAGTCTATACTGCCCATGTCCAAGATGCTGTAAGATTCATTTTCTTCTTTATTCTTCCCACAGCTTGGACAGTTGCATTGGTGCCCCTTCCCCGTTCCACATTGTTCAAGGCCCTCCACCAATGAACAAACAGGCTTTTTCTTTCCTTTTTTTTTTTTTTTTTTTTTTTTTTACCTTTTTCACCTAAATTCACAGACCCTGGTCTTATATTCAAAAATCAAGCAGCCCTGTTGCATTATCATTTGTAATCCCTTTAGATTTTCCCTTAACATCTCAATGAAATTCTCTCATAAATCCCCTTCTTTGCTGACCAAGTGCTGTGCAGTTGCTGATTTTGCAAGATACGTGCTAATGTAAAGCATGTCTCCTTTGAGTCTCTTTATCACTTGGTTGCTCTCTGCTCCACCTTCTCCATATTTATGTCCTTATCAGAGCCGCGCACAGTATTTCAAATGAGCCTCAGTGTTCTTCTCGCCCGATAGCCTATCTCAAAATTGGGGAGGGGGGATTCTTTTTCTCACTGTGGTTAAAAGAGCTTGCCTTGTAAATGCCAGAATCTATTTGTGCAGATTAGGGTTTTTATGAAGAATGGTGTCACATGCTTTCCGGAAAGGTGTTTAAATTATTTGGAAAGGCTTCAGCCATTAACATGTTCCTTTGTGGATTCACCTCGCAGGTTTGCAACACAGTTTCCTCACTGAAAATGTGTGCTGATTTCTTTGTAATTAAACATAACTTTCTTAGCAATTCCTACATTCAAGCTGTGGCTTAGAGCTTCAAAACACTTTTCCCCTGCTGTTGAAATCAGGAAGCCCATGGTCTCTCAGATACTCTCTAAAAGCCTCTCTTAACAGAGAAGAAGCCTTCACAGCCTCTGTCTTATTCAGCTGTTGCCACTGATAATTTCAAAGACATATTCACAGACTCTGCTCGGCATCAGGCAGCTGTTATGTGGTTACTGAGTGTTTGTGGGAGAGTTGGCGGCTCCATGCCTCCTTTCAAGTTTCCACTTGCATGTAGGATTGTCTGTTTGAGGAAGGTTTTGTGCTTTCCCCCCCCAGTGCAGAGTGTTTCCTGTTTTCCTTGGGAGGGCTCTCCACTATAATCATTTTTCCATTCCAAGTGCCTTCGAGGCTGATTTACTTAACTGTTTTGATGCCTTCTCTGTGTCTAAATTTGCATTTCTGCAATCCAGTTTTGGCATTGTTTCCTACAGGCAAAGGGGCAGAGCACATTTCACTTCTGTCTCATCCCTATCATTTCTCTCTACTCACTTTATTTGTGCACAAGCCGCCTTCTTCCAGACCCGAGACCTGAAACCTCAGTTTCACTTTTCTACTGCTTGGATTGATGTCAAGATGATTTATAAAGCACTCTCGCCCCAGTGCCATAGGCCAACAATAGCATCAGTTTACCAGCTTCTGAACTGCTTACCTGGATTTGCCTATTGATCATCCACTAGTAGATGCAGCTCATGCCACACGTTCCATATGGCAAGCCCTGGTTTATAAGCCAGTCATTTATGATGAGCATCAATTCAGTCATCATTGCCCAACGTGCCCGTGGCACTGTTTTGATTCACGTTCATAGACAGCAGTCACCCATAATTATATCGTGTTGCTGTTGCATGAATTATTTTATCTAGTCCTACTTATTTCACCTCTCTCTTCTTTTTGAAATCTCTAGTGAGCTTCAGGCTTCATCCTGTAGATCTTTTGTCTATTTCTGAAGCTAAAGCTAGATTGATTACACATTCTGGCCTTTGAATACTTTGTGCTAGTCCTCATGCCAGGAATAAAAAGCAACCTATTACCAATCTCGTTTTCCTCTTTCTTTGCCACGATCCAACGTTTTACAGGTCCTGCAATCCTCCCAAAGATGGTAAGTGTTCCCCAAGACCAGTGCCTCTCAGCTGCGGTGATTTTGTTCCCTGGGGACATTCAGGGATTTCTGGAGACATTTTTGGCTGCTCACGACTGCCGGTAGGGGTGATACTGGTCTCTCTATGTTACTGAACATTCTGCACGCACATGATAGCTTCTCACGATGAAGAATTTTTCAGTCCGAAATTTGAATAGTGTGGGGGCTGAGAAACACAGCACTAGACCACATGGTTCTAGATGCCCTTAAATGTGGTAATGATATATCTCCACATGTCCCTTCCCACATCCCTGCTACCTGTTCTCTAGGTTCAGGCACCATCCAACTATCCCTGAATGACAGAGCTCTACTTCCAATCCCAGCTTTAGGATTAGGCAGGGGGATGGTTGAAACTGTGCGTGCAGAGCCCAAATTTGCTCATCCCGGTTATCTACTTCATTTAGTTACACACAGTTCTTTTGACCAGAAAAGGAATAATACAGCCAGCCTGTGGACGTTCACTCATTCGTTCATGGGTGTTTTGTGAGCGCCTACTTTGTTGAGCACTGTGCCAAGTGCTGGGAGACAAAAATCAAAGTACTCTCTTGCATTCTTGGAATTTGCAGTCCAGTCAGGAAGCCTGACAAAATTCAGGACAGCGTTTTGAAGAAAGCCCAGTGTGGTGAAACAGAATAATGGGAGGGAAGGAGAAGGGGGCACGGGAAGTGGTTCTTAGAGAGGGAGGTCAGAGGAGACCTTGCTGGGGGGTGGACACTGTGCCCAAGGAGGAGCAGAAGAAGAGATGCAGGGCAGAACATGTGCTGAGGGCCCTAGGCCAGAGCAAGCTCTGCTTGTGGGAGGGACCAGCATGTCCACCCCACAGTGAGCAAAGGGACAGTGGACCTATCCCAGAGCAGGAAGCAAGAGGAGGGCTACCCCGTGCAGGTGTTTTCAAGCCATAGGATACAATAGATTTTATTCAAAGTGGTTTGAGGTTTCTTCCACCCATCATAACTGCATCAGTCCTTCCGCTTATTCTTTAATTGCTGTTTCCACAATATTAGGTAAGTGATATAAAACAGTCCTTCTCCCAACCTGCATAGACGTTCTGAAGCTGCCAAAGCATTGGAGGTTTAAATAGGACAGAGGTTATCATCTGATTTGCATTTTTGAAAGATGATTCTGGCTGATATGTGGAAAATGGGAAACAGAAGATACAGAAGTGTCTGGATTGCAGTTACAGCAGTCTAGGTTTGGGCTGGGCTGGTAGCAGTGCGGATGCAGAGAAGGAGGTGCCTTGACGCTATCTAGATATCTTGCCTGTGTCCTGAAGTTGGAGGGAGTGGAGGGAAGGGAGAAATCATATTAGTGCCTGTGGTATTACAGAACTACTCAGTAAAGGAAATAAAAAGACTGGGTCACTATTGACTACAAACTTCAGTCCGGAGGCCCCCTAAATCCTCACTTCTGGCTCTCCCAAGTGAGCTATGTCTGAAGGCAGAGGAGAAGAGACTGAGTGGGAAGTTGTTTAGTTATGAACTCTGACCACGTGACATCTGTGACCTAATCTAGTGAGGTAGCACTCAAGAAGGCAAGAGGCAAAGAAGGGTGTGATAGAAGTGTTGGTAGTGAAAGCCTTGCAGAGAATAAGAGAGCAGCTTTCCTCCTCAGAGAGACGACAGTGGGCCCTCACTAGACAGGCCCTAGCTTTCTTAAAAGACTTAGCTTACGAAGGAAGCATGTTGGGAGAGGCAATGAGCTGGGGGCAAGGATTGACCCTATTTGCCATTTGGGGGGAAGAGGAAAGCCACAGGAACAACAACCCTTTATTTCTCCACCTTACTGTGGATGGTGGGATAGTCCTATCTCTATTCTTTCTAGAATAACTGGCATGTATCTCACTCAGTAACCCACAGAAATATTGATGTTGACCATTTCATTTATAAGCCCATTCCCCAATAATTTAAACAAGCGAGCAATGGCCTCTCTATAAAGTATAAATTCTTCTGTATTTAGAGACCAGGTTTTCTTGGCTTGAATGGTCTAGAATATATCAACTTGTACTCCGAGCAAAAGAGAACCTACTTCAGTTGCAGAGTGCACTTTGCTCTGAGCTCTGGGGAGTTAGCTATCATGTTCCTTGGATAATCTAAACATGACCTTTCCAAATGTTTTCATCTAGAGCAAATGATTTCAATCTCTTTCACCAGAGGAACATAGTCCTTTATTATTTTCCTGATTGTTTCTGAGATGTGTGAGATTCCCTATGTGCTCAGAGCTATTCTTTGGAAATCAAGTCTGACCATTCCCATCGGTGTTGTATACTTTTACATCCAAGTGGGGATACTTATTCTTCCTTGGCTCTAATGTTAACTGGGATTTGTGTGAATGTCTTTAAATCCTTTCTACAGCTCACACTCTACCAGACTTGCATGAAGGAGTGAGGGCTGGGTGGCTCTGCAGACTCACTGAAGAGGAATCTTTGCTCAGACTCCAAAGTCATGATTCACTGAGAATCAAGTCCATGGGCCTCTGGCCTTTCCATAGGAGTTCTTTGGAAAATAATCGAAATAATTGCCCAGTCATCTCTGTCTCTGTCTCTGTCTCTATCTCTATTTCACTGTCCCTGTAGCAGCTCTGTCTCTCTCTGCATCACTATTAATGTAGGCACTTATAGAAATAAATATGCTCTCTTAATTGGGGCACAGAATAAATAGGTAAAATAGAATAAAAATATACATATATATATATTTTTAATCAGAACAACCTGAAGCCACCTGTTTTGAAGGGGATTGGTCTATTTCTTTATGTGTTTATTTGAAAGGTGAGTGTCACTTTTCCCCTCCCATTTCCTCCTTCCTGCCACCCTTTGGTTTAAAAGAACAGGAAGAGAGCAATAAGCTGCTCTCCAAAAGAAATGAGGGGAGAAGAATAAGAAAGGAGTAGAGGGGCCATGAAATGTCACCAGTGTAAAATCACCAATGGCAGGATGGTGTGGTGGTGGCAGCTCCAGAACTTTTAAGGACAAGAAGGTTTAAGGTTGAAATTTAAAGCTCTTTGTTTCCTAGAGCTATAGTGTAAACACTGTTACTTCCCTCACTTCTCCTCCATGCCAACTAATGCTCCTACACTTCTTTTTTTTTTTTTTTTAAGGATTTTATTTATTTATTTGACAGAGAGAAACACAGCGAGAGAGGGAACACAAGCAGGGGGAGTGAGAGAGGGAGAAGCAGGCTGTCTGCCGAGCAGGGAGCCCCATGCGGGGCTCGATCCCGGGTCTCTGGGATCATGACCTGAGCTGAAGGCAGATGCCCAACGACTGAGCCACCCAGACACCCCTGCTCCAACACCTCTGCTTTATCCTCAAAGCCTGGGCAGGTGGTGTTTGAGGCCAATGAAAAAGAGAAAGCCGTTTCTCATCTGGGGCATGTTAGAGCAGAAATCTAAGAACAGCTTCATGAGAAGAAATGTGAATGAGACTGAAAATTTACAAGAGCAGCAAATTAAAACCAGAAGTGCTCTTGAGAACAAGACACCAAGAATTCATAAACATCCCAAGGAGGACCCTGAATTTTTGCAGGAAAGAGAATTCCTCTCAACTATGTGTAAATTTGAAGGGATGGGTATCTCAAGCTGATATCTGAGTTACCTAACATTCAAATAATTGTGAAGTAGGACCTGATATCTTAAGAATGTGCATGTAACCTGACAGGTGAAGCACATGTGAGTCATTGATTCATTATTCAATGAATACAATATAGAGCAAAAGCTGGTACTTATACCAGACCCAGGAGCATAGGGCGGTGAACCAGACAGACACAGCCTCTAATTTTATGGGATTAACAAATGTGTGGGAAGAGTAGAGAAAGAGGTGGGGAGAGACAATAAACATTTAAACGAATGGTCAAAATAATGATAGATTCTAGTCAATGTTAATTGCAGTACTGTAATTGAAAATACCAAGTTGGGCTATTTTATGTAGGGCAGTCAGTGAGATCTCTTGAGAAAATGATATTTAAGTGGTGACCTAGAGGCTGAGAAAGAATCCACCATTCAAAGAGAAAAGAGAAGACCACTCCTAGGCAAAAGGACCAGTAATTGAAAAGGCCTGAGGAGGAAGAAAATTTCTAGGACTTCATGGAAGACCAATGACTAAAAGTTAATGAGAAAATTTGAAATAGTTATGAAATGAGGTCAAAAAGTTAGAAATAGCCATTCAAGGCTTTGTAGGCCAAAGAATAGAGTTCACACTTCCTTGAAGCCCAATGGGAAGCCTCTGAAGGATTTTAAGCAAAGGAATGATATCATCTGATGCTGGAAAGAGAACAAATTGGCAAGGAGCAAAAGTGGAAACAGCAAGACAAAAAGAAAGACTATTTCAGACATCCAGGTGAGAGATCATTTGAATGGTGGCCATGAGAGGAAGAAATATGAGCAGGTGGGAGTATGGTTTGGATTCAAAGTGTAATTAATCAGATTTGCTGATGAATTGGATGTAGAGCATGAGAGAAATTAAAGGAATCATTTATTCAACAAATAAACATTGAGTGCTTACTCCATGCCAGTCACTGTTCCAGTTGTTTGGGATACATCAACAATGAAAACAAAGTTCCCCTGTGGAACTTACATTCAATAAGGATCACTGGCCTGAGCAATTACCTGGGTAGAAGTGTTATGCCTTTTTCTTGTCTGAGGAAAGGCTGAAGAGGAAAGGACTTAAGGGAATCAAAATTTTCATTTCAGCCTTTTGAAAATACCTATGAGATACTCAATGGAGAATTCTAGTAGTGAGTTGAGTCTCAATTTTGAGGTGAAGTTGGAGGAATATTTGTGAATTGAAGAGTTATCAGCACAGAAATGGTATTTAAAGAGATCTAAACCCATGAGAATGGAGGAGACATATCTGACCCTCAATAGGTTGTAAAGAAAAAAAAAATGAGGCTCTGGGCTGAGCAAGGAGAAGTCCAATATTTGAGGTTGGATGGAAGAGGGTAGACTTGAAAAGGAAGCAGAGAGAGGGTGATTAGTGAGTAGTGATGAAAACCAGGAGAAATTTGACTTTAGAGATGCCAAGAAGGAAAGGTTAAAAGAAGGACAGTGGTTAGCTTCGCTGAAAGCTGATGTGAAGCCAAGAAAGGTGAAGTAGAAAATATCCCTGAAGATCTGTCAACATGGAGATCTTTGGGAGTCTTGATAACAACCATGGCAACAGAGAAAAAGGAATGGAAGCCACAATGGATTGCGTCATGGAGAGAATGGGGATGAAAAAGAGGAGAACAGGCAGTACTGACAATTCTTTTAAAAGGTTCTGAGAAATAGGGTAGTGGTTGGGGGGGTGGAGGGTAAGGAGAGGGTTTCCATTTTGTTTTGGTTGTTTATTAACTGGAAGATCACAAAGTATGTCTGTGTGATGTTTAGAATGATTCAGTCCCCAGGGAAGCATTCATGATGAAGAGGAGAGAGGAGGTAATGGAAGGAAACCACTTCAAGGACTGGGATCTGAGCCCAAGTGGAGAACTGGCTGTAGGAGTCCTTGCTCTATGGCTGGAGGAAGAAGAAGAAAAGGCAGATTCCCCAAGTGTGTCTTGTTGAGGAAGCAAGTCGGAATCAGGAGGAGTCTCTTCTGCGTCGGCCACTCCAGGCCTCCAGTGTTAACTGGACTCAGTGTGGTCAGGTTCCTCTGGCCACAGCTAATGTCACCAGCCAGAAGCAGACGGTAGAGGAGTAAGGGAGTCTGAACTACAAACACAGGCAGCAAAACAGAAGGAAGTTTCTGAGGTTCCAGTTTCTCCAGTTAGCCCCGCATCCTGCTCTAATCGAAGAGAAGGTTTTCATCACTGTGGGCGTGTTTTAGAGGGCCTTCAGAACCCGGAACCTTGAGTTACTAGGACCACATGTTTTCACAGCTGTGGATTTACTGTCACCCTGGACTGGCCAAGCCCAGGTCATATGGACGGAGGTATCACTTAGCCAACAAGCAGTTTTTTGTGGTAGGAGAAATTAAAGACTTCCTCCATAAGTCTCCCTGGGGCAGGGAGAATTTGATGTGGGCCAGGCAGCTGTTGAGAAAGGACAGTCTGGGACTGGTGAGAAAGAATTAGATAAGTAATGGTAGGGCTTAGCCAGAGAGTCAAGAATAGCAGCAGAGAAGGAATTTGTTGTTGGGAACAGTGGGGGTGGGCAAGGATTATTAGATACAGCAGGTTTTCCTGGGCAGGTCTTACACATGCTTCAGGGTTTCCATGAGGGATAGAAGGGATGTTGGAAGGAAATTACACCTTGGATGCCTGACTGGGCCGGAATGGCTCTAGGGTTTTACGCTACTATCTTGACTTGAGTCTCACAGTAACTCTGTGAAGTATTTTCCTCTCCTCTTTATTTCACAGGTAGGCGAATTAAGGCTCAGAAAGTTACTATGTTATTACTCCATAACTAGTAAACGGAAGATCTGGAATTTTAACCTGGTTCTACTTGGCTCTAAACTCTAGGCATTTGCCATAATGGTGCTTGGTCCTCGTGGGCCTGTAGTGAGCAGTAGCTGGTGCAAAGGACAGATCCAGACATCGTCGTTCTGGTGAAGGGCTTACCAGGTAGGGCAAGTTGGTGCTGGAATTCAGCCTGAGTGGCCATGTTGCTGGTGCCCCAAGGGATTTGTACTGCCATCTTTTCTTCCCTAAGCTGCTGCATGTTAACATTCGGAAGACTTTCATCAGTAAGCTCCCAGAAAGTCTTTGACGTTGAGGGGCTAATCAGGAAGGAAAAGGGCAGAATCTCACAAGGGAGACTCTGCTACCTATTTTTCCTCCTTCTTTCTCATTTCAACTACCTCTCCTTCCTGAATTTGCCATATTGGGCTGGTTAGGATTTAGAACTGCCCTTCCCCCCAAGAACTGGATTAAAACCCTCCCAGGACCCATTTAGCCAAAGCAAACCTCATATGAGTTAACCATGCAGAGCACATCCTCAGTGTTTACATGTTGAATAGTTTATGATTTGTTCTACATCTGATCAGGCAGAGTCAACTACCAAAACTGCTGATCCGTGGAAACTTCACAGCCTTTCAGGGCATAATAACGGCTACAGCTCATTCAAAGAGAGAAATAGCCTTTGATGAGCAGAGCAAGGACAAATTAAGACGTGACTCTCGCCCAGTATCTATATAGTAACCTACTGCTACAGGCTTCACTTGAGAAGAAATGGGACTGGGGAGCAGGGGAGGTTTCCATCATCCCCTCCTAAATAGCAGCAGAAGGACCAGGGTGGAAAGGTGGCCAGACCACCAAGGACTTCTCAGTGTATCAGAAGCAAAGAGAGGCTGTTGCTAAGGCAACTCTTTCTGTTGTCTCTTCTCTTCCAACCTGTGGCAGGTTCCCTAATTATCTAATTGTCCCTATGTTTCCATTCTTTTCTTTAGCAATCAAATACCTCACATTTAGGGGGGTGAGGAGGGAATCCTAGGTGATTGGAATATATGCTATATTTCCCAGCTTCTTGCAGTAGGATGTGGCCATGTATCTAAGCTCTGGACAGGGAGAGGACAGTAGAACTGCCCTGTGTGACTTCTGGGAAATATTCTTAAAGGGAAAGGTATATACTTTCTTCTTCTTTCCACTTGCTAGGATATGGTTGTGATGGCTAGAGCTTGAGCAACTACTTTGAACCATGAGTTGGAAACTATTCAGAATGATAGACAGAAGGAGCCTGGCCTCCTAGTGATTGTGGCACCAAGTTTGCAGCCTCGACCACCACTATATAAGCAATTGTAGTCAGTCCCTTGTAATTGTAAGGCCCTTGTAGTCAAATATAATCTATCTACGTGTACCTTCTAAATGTCCCTGATGGCCCCTGGAAAGCCATGTATCTTACTAAAACAGCCTTACCGGGAAAGGGAGAGGCAACCACCTTTGCACCGTGAGAAGCAGTGATTCCAGGGGCACTACAAAAAGCTCCACTGTCTTTAACAACATTCAACCATCTGTTAGCTAGTATGGAAAATCCCACTTAATCTTATTTCTTTGGCTAAGTGATGTTCAAGTTTCTACTGTTTGTGGTTCTTCAATCAAACTTTACATCCACATTTCTAATGGCCTGCAGGACATCTCCATATGGGATCCAAATTGGACACATCTAAAGCCAAATTTCTTCACTCTCTCTCTTCTAATAGCCTCTCAGTGTGAAAGAGAAGTCCTGCATTGGACCTCAGGCACTATGGGGGCTCATTCCCTCCCTACCCCTGCTCTGCCAGTTCCTACAAGGTAAGAAATCCGTGGGCCAGGGGAGCTCTCCATGTAAAGCCCACATCCCCTTTTTTAAACCACATCTTCCTGGGAATCCAGGACCCTATAATTCCTGTCCAGATAGCCTGAGGCCTGTTTCTGGGGCCCATGCCAGCCTCTTCTGGCTTGGTCACCCCAAGGATGGGGTTGGCAAAGGGAAGATGTTTTCAAGGAGTGTTGATGAAATTTGGGCCTGAGGACTAGGATGTACACACATGTCCTTGCAAGATCCTTCCCTATGTGGAGCAAAACCAGTTCAGAGAGAAAAGGGGCTTGTGTGGCAAGTTGGGGACTAGTTCTTACATGCCTCCACATTCTGGTATAAAACTCTAAGGAGTTCAATACACTGAATTCTCAATCTGGACTTCAAGGAGACTATGAAGGTATATATGTCCAGGTAAGATTTTATTTAGCATTAGTCAGCTTAATGTATAACTTGAAAATATTTAGACATACTATAAAATGACCTCCATTCATACTTCTACTTGGGGCCCAAGTACTCCAGGTGACACTGGCTGGGACACAGGGGCCTGTTGCCCCAGAGAAGGCATTGGGAAGCCCACTTCTCCCAGGTGGGAGATGGCTAGTCAGATGTTCTAACTGGGGGAGCAAGAGGGTGCATTGGAGCTCAGGTCAAAATGGAGTCAGGACACAGGTTTTGCTAGAAGCAGGAAGCATAAAGAACATACCAGGGAGGATGACCAGGGATGGAAAGAAGGTGGAGCAGGCAGGAGGTGCTAAATCCAGAAATTCTGGACTGATGGGATGGGATGGAAGGGAGCCCCTAGTCACAAAGGTGGAAACTGATGGTTATCAAGGCTAGAAAAAGGGAGGGCAGAAGCCATGTGTAGAGGACCCTGCTTGAATCAAAGCCTTGCTTCTGCTTTTCTGCTTTTGCATCTAGGTTACCATATAGCTTGGCTGATGGCTGTCCAGTGCTCAGGAAGCGAAGGGGAGGAATAACTCCAGACAAGCTTTGTGGAGTCCATGCCAGTGAGTGGGGAAGAGCATGGGGATCCAGGCAGCAAGTTTTGGCCCAGTGCAACAAGTGGTGACACTATGCATCTAGGTCATTTTATTGACTGAGGTGTCAGTCCTGGAAGAGGATCCAGGAGGACCTTGGAAGGGTGTCGGCACTGCAGTCAAGGACACTGGGGGTCAGGGAGGTCTTCCAGTTCCAGCGACCCAACAGGGGCAAAGCACCGGTTGTGTGGAATTTGCGAGTGTAGCAAGGAGAGGGACAAGCTGTGAACAAGTAACAGAGAGAGAGAGAGAGAGAGAGAGAGAGAGAGAGAGAGCAATGCCAGCTCCAGGCAGAACAATGGCCATAGCAACTGCTGGTAGTCTGTGTCTCTTTTTGCCAGTAGAATGGTTGGATGATTGGATGGTACTCATGCCGTGTTTGTTTTAAAAGAGCTTTGACGTCACCACCAATCTCTTCTTGAGTCATGGCTTGCTTCTGAAGTTAGAGAAAGGGAAGTGGTGAACAGGACCAGCTGACGGGATTCTGGGAAGTGAGGCCGGGGAGTCTACAGGACCAAGGGAAAGTGGCCCTGAAGGGGGCCCACAATTCCCCTTCTGGACCGTACTCTAGGTAATTAGGACTATAGTGGTCCCTGCCCAGAAGGCCCTTACCCTACTGGCAGGGCCCGTGCATACCTCTGCCTGGGTTGGCCTTACTGAGTGTGGACCATTCTCCCTTGACACACTCCTCACCCTGGCCAGTGGCCAAAAACACTAACTTTGTGGGGAGTGTGGGTAGAGCTCAGGCATGAGGACAGAGATGTCCAGCTCAAAGTACAGAGGATGGAAAAGAAAAGATGGGCCCAAAGCCACCATGTCCTGGGAAGGAACTCAGAGGTCCGAGGAACTCTGAATTTGAAACCAGCCTTCAAGGTCAGCATGAAGGTATATTTGTCAAGATAGGAGAATATACTATATTTTACTTAACCACCATATTCACTTACATGATACTTCAAAAATATGTATCCGCAGGGCAGGTGGATTTCCTTTCAGCCTCTTGCCCCAGGCCCTGCAAATGTCAGGGGTGTGTGTGTAAGAGGAGAGGGGCAACTTTTTTGGTAGAGGTATGCCCTGTAGGCATAGAAATGGTCTCATGATCTAATGTCATGAATAAATGCAATGCGTGTGACGCCTGCCCGAAAAACCTACCCCAGCACTGCGACAGGGAAATTCAGAGCAGAAGGTAGAGCCGCAGGCCCCGTCTTCCTAGCTGCCAGGACACCGAGGCTTGGAGGGCTTTCCATGGACTCCTTCTCTCTGGTAAGCATGGCAGGTATGGGTTCACTAACCTATTACTGGGTATAGGTGAAATTTTATCATTAGAGACAGCTTTTATAAACAAAGCGTCGGTGGCCCCATCAACACTTGATAATGTTGACACACGTCGCTTTGAAGTTTTCATCTTGCGTTTTCAAAATCCCTTCAAAAGCATTACCTCTTTTATTCCTCACACCCAGCAGTGAGTGGCAAAGCAGGTTTCATCACGTAGGGGAGGTTCAGTAACTCCAGGATCTCACAGAAAACAGAGGGAATGGCCTCACTAGGAAACCAGGCCTGGCTGCTCCTACCTGAGTACCCCTGTCACTGTGCACAGCCCCAGCTGAACTCAGAAATAGCAGGGCCAGAAGAAAACTCCAGCATTTCTTTTCTGAAATAGCTTGTAGACTGTATTTGCTCAAAGGTTGGCATATGTATTTACAGGACTTCTTTATTCCCTTTGGTTAATGATATTTAATCACAAGTGCCTTGCAGGAAGCCGGCATAATGGGGAGAGATGCATAAGGGTCAACTAACAACCTGTAATTTGATCAAACCCCAAAGCTTTTAGGGAGTAAAACTGATGCATTATATAAGGTTTCATAAGCCAAAGGTAAAATTAAAGTCAGAGAACCTGCCTGAAAACATCAGATAGGTGTACTGGACCATGAAGTTTCTTTTTCTCAGGCAGTTTCAGGATCTGAGAACCTTAGCAGGATTGAAACCTTTATGTGTGAAAGTTGAATGTATAAAAACAAGCCAGTCATCAGAGTGGCCAGCGTTCCTTTGGAGAAGCTGAGAACTTTGATGTCTCCAGTGAGCCAGATAATGAAGCTTTCCGCCATGCTATCCAGGGAAATGCACAAGAGCTATTCCATGATGAGGTTCCTATTGCTGAGAGCAGTAGAATGACTACATCACTTCACCTGTGTTATGGAACAAACCATCCCCAAACTTCGGGGATTAAACAAACAATCACTGATTACCTCCTGATTCTCTGCATTGACCCTTTGGGCTGGACTCACCTAGGCAGTCCTGCTGGCCTTCCCCAGGCTCACTTACTCTGTGCTTGCCATAGGCTTCCAGCCAGATGGGATGGCTGTGGCCTATTCAAGTTCAAGCTTGCTTACATGGTTTCCAAATAAAAGTTCTGAACCCTCATGTGCAAGTCCATTTCAAGCTTCTTTCTGCATGTTTACTAGTGTCCCATTGACAAAGGTAGGCCCCAGACCCAATGTTAATGGAATTCAGAGACTGGGACCCTTTTTTGCCAATCTACTATAGTCTTCACAGGTCACTCGAAAGTCTCCTGTCATCATGGTACCAGACTTGAAGTCCAGGATTATTACGGAAGTCAGGTCCTGCTGCAGACAAGGTGCTTCAGATAGACTCCTCCAAGGGCAGTGCCTCTTTCTCTGGAGACTTATGAGGGCTCTCCGTCCCCTCCCCCTACTCACACCCACCCTCCATCAATGGCAAGGTGGGGCGGGGCGGGGTGGGGAACACACCAAACACTCTCACATATAAGGTGAATGATGAGGGTAAAGAGCAGACCCTAGTCACAGCAGTTCTGAAATCCAGTGGGATGCATGCCGCCAGGTTCCTCGCCTCTGGAGACAGCAGATGTTCTTGGCTGATGCAGGCCTCCATTCTGTGGAAGTGGTTCTTCCTATCCCTTGTTCTCCGTTTCTCCTGGGAGTGATCACCCATCTGTTGTCATGTACCAGATCCTGTGAGGAAGCACAAGATATGTTAGAAAACATCCCTACTCTCAGGGGCCCCTGGGTGGCTCTGTTGGTTATATGGCTGCCTTTGGCTCAGGTCATGATCCCAGAGACCTGGGATCAAGTTCTGCATTGGGCTCCCACTTCACCTCGGAGTCTGCATCTCTCTCTGCTTCTTCCCCTGCTTATGCTTGCCCATTCTCTCTCAAATAAACAAAATCCTTTAAAAAAAAGATCCCTGCCCTCAAAGGGCTTACCACTTAGGTTATGCAGAAGTCACAGAAGGTCAATATTAAATGTTTAACCTGCAGACACCAAGTAGGTCAGAAGCACAGAACAGAGTAGGATCTGATTCTGTGTTAGTGATTTCTCAGGTGTATGAGGAAACCTAAAATGGGTAAACACTTTCTGTTCTGGACTATTGATTAAAACCTGGCAGGCTTGGCCTGCAGAGGGTAGTACATGGTTTTGGTTTTTAACAATATAGTAACTAGATCTCTAGACTGAATGTCTAGTTTTTTTGTTTTGTTTCAAGATCTTGTTTATTTGAGAGAGAGAGTGAGAGGGAGCATAAGAGGGGAGAAGGTCAGAGGGAGAAGCAGACTGCCCAAGGACCTGGGAGCCTGAGGCAGGTCTCTGTCCTGGGACTCCGGGATCATGACCTGAGCTGAAGGCAGTGGCTTAACCAACTGAGCCACCCGGGTGCCCAAATGTCTAGTTTTCATAACATTCTTATTTACTCTTGACTTAAAATATTTGAGGGAGCCTCAAGTTGTTCCCTCTCTCCCTGGCCCCAGATTTGAGTCTTATAGGCTTGAGACTTCTACCATTAAAACTATGAAGATACTGCATAAGGACCAATTAATTGATCTTTTTATTTTAAATAGTATTTCATACGAAGATGTCCTAATACATAGGCTCTCAAACATACATTCCCCTAAGACCATTTGGAAATGTGGAGGAGAATTTTCAGTTGTCTCCATGTTTGGGGGTAAATGTCCACTCAGGAGATAAGTGTCAGGGATTGTGTACACTCTGCAATATATAAGACAGCCTTGCATAGTGCCTGATTGATGCATGATCTACATGTCTTTTAAAGTCCCAAAAGACATTGATGTCGGTGAAAAATCTATAATTATCTAAGCCTAACGCCCAACTCTACTTTATATTAAACCAGATATATTAGGTATAGTTTAAATATAAGCTGAATATCCCATGAGTGCAACTACCATGCAATTGGATGGAAGATTATACCTTGCTTTGTTGGGAATTTAATAGAAGCTGTTAGCCACTCCAGCAGATTGTGTCACTGACAGCAATACCACCTTGGGGCACTTGAGTTGCAGGCATAGCACCTTTAACAGTTGGCATTTTTAGTTGTTGTGATCACAGTCATCGTATATACAGGTTCAAACATCTGACTTTTTCATTCTTTTAAGGCAGGCATATCTGAGTTTGTACATATTGAAATATATATTGTTTCATTATAAATTCCTTTTATTTCTTAAGATTACAGCTATGGCATTATATTGATTTTTTTTAAGTTACAAGTGAAGTTAAGTACATTATCTGTGATTATCATCTCAAGATAGGAAAGGAGATATTATAAAATACTTGCTCTGAAAGGAAATACTGCATCTGACAGGGTTTAGAAGCACTACCCTAATAGCCGAATATCTTTCAGAGGCTTAGGTGGCAGAGTTTAAATACAGAAGGGGCTGAGCCTTCCATGAAGTCATACCCAGGGTCATGGGTAAATAGGAAGCTATCTTTAACATTGGAAATGCTTAGAAACTAGATGAGGCTCTTAGCATGCTACTAAAGCACATGATTTAAAAAAAAATAGGTTTAGAGGGGTATTTTCTTATTAATTTTAATGTCAGTGTGTTGCAGAATTTAGCCATGTGTTCATGGCCTTCTTAGATTACTTCAGTAAATGGCCCCGGGTTCCAGATGTTTGGAAGCGACTGTCGTGAGCTCAGTTTCGCATCCCCCTCCTCCAGACCCAGGCTTGGTTGAGACGTTGGAGCTGTTCTGGCTCGAGACCAAGCGGAGAAGTGATTCCCAGCCAGGTACTTGCCTCTCACAGTGCTCAGAGAGAGGATGAGCCAGTCTGATGCCTGAACAAGCCAGTTCTGGCCCCAAAGCTGGCCTCTGCCCAGTCCCACCGCACCTCTTGTTTCCTCGGTGTGACCCGCATTTCCGCTGTATCCACTCTACTGAAGTTAACCTTCAGCAAGTTACAGCTTCCTTCTGGGGCTTTTGGTATCTCCCATTCCAAAAAGGAGGACGAGAATAAATCCTCAGAGGAGACCAGTGCTCTGGGATATCCCTAATTTAGATAAGAAGTGGAAATTTGGTTATTTAGTTGCAGAGTCAATGTTTATCCCAATTTGTGAAAACGAACCTTAAACCATCGGATTCCCAAATCTTGACTGACTGGATTCGATTGTGATGGATGGCAATTTTTTCATCACAGTAGAAAGAAGTTGGTCAATCTGCTCGCCCAGCCCCTTTTCATCAGCGTGGGTCCCACAGAAATGTTTCACTCTGTTCGACTTCCAGACTTGCCTTGGCCCAGCAAAGCTGTTAATCTCCTGTAGATAGTAAATCAGCTATTTTACTTTTTTGACACCTTCCTTTTCTATCTCTGCAGCACTGATAGAGGCTATAAACTAACCAGCTGGCATTTTAAAAGAGCCCTTATTCCTTCCATCCTAAATTGTGTCTCTTGGGAGGTAGATGTATCTTACTTGGTTTTAGAAGTTTTCTTTTTCAAAACTTGGTCTATCACGCTTGGTGGGCATACTGTAATCCATGGCTAGCTTTGCACTCTGTATACCATGTCAAGGTGAATCAAACAACTTTTTAAAGCCATTAAAGCATTTGGGCTGAAGAATGTGCCATTCATTTGGGATGGAGAGGCCATACTTCCAGCCACTATTGGAAGTGTTATGGCAAAGTACTAAAGAAATGCTTGCCAGGTGTGGTTCTATTCAAAACTACGGACGGGGTTCCTGAGCTTCAAATGCCTCCTGATGTTGCCTCTCAATTCAAGGCCATTTTCCCTTTGCTTTCAGGGAAATGCCCTACAGGAAGAAGCCCAGGGGTGGGGTGGGGTGGGGTGGGGTGAGGTGGAGTAGGCAGAGGTCAGCAGCCATGTTATTTCAAGTAGTTTTGCCTTCTGGCTGAAGCCGGAATGATACAGCAGTGGACCCCTGACCTAAGCAGAGCAAATCAGATTCCAGAGGAAATCTCCAATTTGGGATTTTCTAATGGAGACACACAGAGACGGGACCACTTGGAAATGATTCACACCAGTGGTGGCGCTGCAGAGAGAAAGTCCACGGACTCCTGCTGCCAAGATTTTAGCCAACGGGCTTGGCTATTTTCTTCATCTTGGATTTTGGGAGATGCTTCAGCATCCTTTCCATAAATAACCTTTTTTACTTAACTTAGCCAGAGACTGTTTCTCTCGCAACCACAAGAATGTTAACTAACACACAGACTGTGGCAGAGAGCACCAGTACTGCACAATGTCTGCCTCGTGGAAGGATGGAAGAATGAAGGCAGACAGCCTGTACGAAACGGGGAAGTCTTTTCATCATGGGCATACGAGTGACCTTGGTCTCCAAATTAAAAAGCAGGAAACATGATCTGACTGGTATGAATATGCTTATGGGGAAAATAGCATAACATACTGGAAAGCAGAAGTCTTTAGAAACATGTGAGGTGTGTGGTTACTTGATGTCTAAGTGTATATACAAGACAAAGAAAAACATAATAGGGCATAGAGAGGAGGGGAGTCATAGAGGAAATCATTCTAAAATTAAAATGAAAAAACCCACTTTGCTTCACCCTGGGATGGCCCCGCTTTTCTCCTGTAACCCCAAATTCAACTTTCTCTCAGGAGGCAAGCAGGAACAGCATATTAATGAGAGTTCGACTTTATAGTCTTATGATCAGTGAGAACAGCCTACTATTCTCTTGATCACACAGGGTCACCTTCCTGTGCTGTTTGTTTTAAATGCGGCAGAAAAGCTGCTTTGTCTACAGCTCTGGAGGTCACTGGCTCCAAGGGAGAAAGGACAGCGAGATGGAAGGAGCTTGTCACGTGTTGCTTTGGAAAGGTGCCTTTACAGATGCGAAGGGTAGTTGCGCTACCTAAACTTGATTATAGGGGACTCTTCCTTAGGAGAACACGCCCTACTCCTGGTCCCGTGAAAGAGTTAATGTTTCTCCCAAGTCCTGACTCAGAACAACAGAGTGCTGTGAGGCAGATGCCTTGGCAATATTTATGATTTGCTAGGCGATCCATTTTTCTTTGTAAGTTTAATGTTTTCAGTTCGATAGGTAATAACTCTGATTGGATTTATGCATCCAATAATCAACTGGGAAATAGTCCTGATTCAATAAGATACATTATACGGTTGCATCCATTTCAGTAAATAATGTCTCTGGATTCCTGTACACTACTAGGGAATTCATCAAATTTTTTTAAAGAGGGCTATATCAGATTTTTAGGACAGTATATCTATCTCAGAACAAAGACAAA
Source organism: Spilogale gracilis (assembly GCA_004023965.1). NCBI lineage: Eukaryota > Metazoa > Chordata > Mammalia > Carnivora > Mephitidae > Spilogale > Spilogale gracilis. Next base: position 147,206 of record PITA01002915.1, read on the forward strand.
CTATTGCCAGTAATATAGGCTGGCTAAGTTAATCTAGTTTGCAGTAATATAGTCATTTTGAGGTCTAATTCATGGATACTGTTGGTAAAATCTGAAGTGAAATGAAGATGTTCATATACTTTGATCAAATGAAAGATGAACCAATAAGAGCAAATGCAGTCTTCAATATTCCACTAGTAGTCTGACTAGTTATAGTTTATGTAATTTGGAGAAAACAAGCAGACACAGTAACTGCCTCAGTTAATGGGATGTTCACTTTACAATCATTGGCATGGGAAGAAATGCTTTTAACCCCGTGGTGCCTTTCCCCACCCAACTATGGTAGGCAATATAGTGAAACTGTTACAATTCATGGCCTCGTGATTGTCTACGATAAGTTCACACTGCCTCTTCTCTGAATAGAAACCAGCACTTTCAGGGGTGCCTGGGTGGCTCAGCTGGTTAGGCAACTGCCTTTGGCTCAGGTCATGATTCCAGAGACCTGGGATCGAGCCCCACATTAGACTCCCTGCTCGGTGGGAAGCCTGCTTCTCCCTCTCTCACTCCCCCTGTTTATGTTCCCTCTCTGGCTGTGTTTCTCTCTGTCAAATAAGTAAAATTAAAAAAAAAAAAACCACATCATTCTCAGAGAAATGTACAGGCAGATTCAAAATTTCAAAAGGCAGTATCTTTTTTTTTTTTACTTGGTAGGTTAAAACTTACACAATAGTAAGTCTAGGCATGAGGATCCATTTTACAGTTTCTTCATGGTTTTCTGAAAAAGAACAAGATTCTAACATTTATCAAGTACTTCTTACATACAAGCAGTTTTTAAGAGCCTTGCCTGTGTTAACTCAGTCCTTATAGTGGTCCCACTAAGTGGGTGCTATCACCATCACCATTTTACAGCTGAGAGGTTAAGATCTCATTTAGGTCTCATATATTCCATGTGTGCTGGAATTTCAAAGGCTATTACAGGGATCTCCAGGGGAAGCAGATAAGCTAGGAACCTTGGAGTTGAACAACAAGCTGGAGCATGTTTCCTCTGAATTTGTTCCATATCCGCTTTTTACCCACCGTGCTTTAGTAATTGTTTTTGCTCTCTTATACATTTTTTGATCAAATAATGTCTTTACTTTCCCCTCACAGTAAAGCACACCGATTGCAAGTATAAAGTTTGATGAATTTTGACAAATGTAGGCAATTGTAAACCAATATCCCAATCAAGTTATAGAACATTGCCCTCCCCCTAGAAAATTTTTACTCTAGAAAATTCTCTTCAAAGTCTGCAACCACTCCCTCTGGGCAACCACTGGTCTGATTTATATCTCCATATATTACATTTTCCTGTTACTGAATACAGTTTAGGGGTCTAGCTCCTTTCCTTCAGTAGTCTTCTAGAGATTCATTCATGCTCTTGGGTATATCAGTAGTTTCTTCTTTTTTATTGCTGAGCACATTCCATTATGTGAATATGCCCTCACTGCTTTATCCATCTTTTTGTTGATGGGCAGTTTGATTGCTTCTACAATCAATGCTACAATAAATGATACTGAAATGAATAGTCTTATTTCAGTATTTTTCTGGACATGTTTTCATTTCCCTGTGGTGAATATATAGGAATAGAATTGTTGGCCCAAAAGGCAATTTTTTTTATTGTTACTTAAGTTTTTTATTTTCCAGTGTTCCAAGATTCATTCCCCATTCCCCACACCCAGTGCTCCACGCTTTAGGTGTTCCCAGTACCCACCACCAGGCTCTCCCATCCCTCCACCCCCCTCCCTCCAAGTCCCTCAGTTTGTTTCTGTGTCCAAAGTCTCTGTTGTTTCGTTTCTCTCCCTGGATTACCCTACTTCCAATTTACTTTCCTTCTCCCACTGTCCTTCAGGTTACCCCTCATGCACCGCAAGTAAGTGAAACCATGTGATACTTGACTTTCTCTACTTGGCTTATTTCACTCAGCATAATCTCTTCCAGTCCAGTCCATGTTGCTACAAAAGTTGGATATTCATCCTTTCTGATGGAGGCATAGTATTCCATTGTGTATATGTACCACATCTTCTTTATCCATTCATCTGTTGATGGGCA